>VZTL01031141.1:0-18938 GCA_013400535.1 Scopus umbretta
GAAATAGCTCTTACATCGATTTCTCAGCATAGCAAACACCTTTCAGTTTGAGAAACTCCCAGCAGATAAGAAAAAGGCTCCACACTTCTCCCAGCACCACAGTTTGTACTTTGAGAATAACATATGAAAATTCATATGATTTTTCTCACTCAAGAAGTAAAGCCTGAACCATGCACTGCAGTCAGCCTTGTCCTTTTAGTCTTCCTGTAGATTATTTTTTAATTCCATCCTACTGTTGTCAGTATACTCACAGAATTCAGTAGAGTGCACATACCATATCAAACTGTCTTTTTCCTGTTTGGATTAGATGTCCTTAAAATCTTATATTTTTCACTANGGATTAGATGTCCTTAAAATCTTAGATTTTTCACTACTGGAAATATATCATGTTCCAATTGTGCCCAGTGAAATGCTATGTAGACATACAGAAGATTGACGGAGATCCAGCACTAACAAAGTCTGAGAGAACAAATAAATGATCTTGATAGTTGGATGGAAAAAATTTCTCAGAAGAAGAGACTCAGACACTCATTCTTGGCTGATCTCAGATATCTTATAATTCCAGTGTTATTCCCTTACCAAATAAACATATTTTAACACATTTAACCACACATGAGAGTAATACCCTCATCTCACTTTTTCTGTACAGGAAAATCAAGTGTTCTTCAAACTCAGAAGAATGCTTTTGCCCCCCTCATTTCCTGTTTGGCAAGGATCATGCCTGTCAAAGCAGCTTTCCATTAATTTTGCTGCCTCAAGACACCTTGAGGCTTCTCACTACTTCAAATACTGGGTTCAGAGAGTCCATAGACATAAAATTCAAAAAAATTAACATTACAGAACTGACTAGCTGACTGAGGGCTTGACTCTGATTAAGAACAATATGGAGCAATATAAATTAACCCAAGTAATCTGATATAATTCAAGATTGTATACCTGTATTTGTGCAGGATGAAGTAACCAAGCTTTTTACATTCCTCTGAACTCAGTTACCTACAGGGTCTTTAGTTTCACATTTTCCACACCCAGCTGGCAAAAATCTCTCTCTTATTTGCAAACTCAAAGCTAAGACTGATGCACTTCAGCTTGCTTTCTGCCATGTTTCCCTTTCATGAGTTTGGTCTTCTATTCACAGAGCCTGAGCGTGGGCTTTGTTATTCTTAGGACTTCTGCCTGATGAAAAACTTGTTTTCCGTTGAGTTGTAGCAGAAAGATCACAAAAACTCCAAGACTGTCAGATTACATGTTCAGCAACATGTGCTCCTCTGATAGCTTTTAGCTTTGTATAGCTCAAAAGTGCAGCTCAGGCTGTGAGTGCACATGCTGTATTGACCCAGGGCTCCACACATGCACTGAAATGAGGTCTTTCTTCTCCTTGGCCACAATAAGTGATCTAATAAAAAAGACACAGCATCTTATAAACAGATTGTTTTACTTTTGCAGAATGCCCCAAGGGCCAGCAAATTTTGACCCAGCAGACTGACATCTCCAGGCATATCAAATTTTAAAATAAAATACCCAGCACCTCTATCAAAATATATATCACTTGATTACATATATCACATGCCACCTCAGCCATTTCAGAGTACTCTGAACCTAAAGTCTATCCAAATGAGAAGGTAGATATTCTGAGGTGGCAAGTGGCAGGGTGACAAGGGGCAACTTTAAATAAGGCTGCACTGTGGTTGCCAACAGGAAAACAAAATGAATTTATACATTTTAAAGCAGACTCAACCGTTGTATTTCTTCTCTATTTGCATAAAACTGTGTATACAAATACAAACAAAATTAATTTCCAAATAGAAAAAAAGTTATTTAGAGGGATACAACAAAATTAAAAGTAGTATAAAAGAGTAGGGAATCAATTTTTCATGGTCTCTCCCAGTTGAAGAGAAGGGGGCCATCAAATGAATCTACATGCTACAAGTTAAAATAACCAAATAAAAGGAATATTCAGACAGCATGCAGTGATCTCAGATAAAAATTACACTAGTTCAATCTATCTCAACCATTTATTTTTGGGCTTTCATCTAATTTTACTAGTGCAAGACCATTAGGTTAATTAGGTTTATAAGACCAAGACCATCTCATTTCCAGGTGAATCTGATGAATCCATATTGAAATATCTTTGGGGATCAGCCTTTTGTTCAGGGGGATGATTCTCCTTGGCTGGCGCAGGATTGTTCCCCAAAGTATTAAGACTTTCCCTGGCCCCAATGTATTAAGACTTTCTCTATCTACAATTCAGTACCCCTCTCTTTCACAAAACAAAATATTCATAAACTGCAATTCCGTACTATAACTCATGATCCAGTGATGTTTGTTATTTTTTCAACTTCTGAGAGTTTCTAAAGCAGTAAATTTCCCAGCTTCCTCATCACACTTGTTTTGATTAGTTAGACCTGCAATTTAGGAGAAGAGCCCAGAATCTCTTCCCCCCCCATGCCTCACAGAGGTCTGATACCTTCCTTTTCTCTGGCATTATGCCCCCTTTAAAACAACTGAAAACCATGCAGAGCTGCCAGGTTGCCTTCTCACATTACAAATTCAGCTCCAAATTTCTGTCCTCCATCATATCTGGCTCTTAACATTACTGATTATAGGTTTCTCTCTTCTCCTCCCTCCTGCTGTTGAAAGTACATTTCAGATTATTTTTCCTACAAAGGTGTTAGCTGTAAAAGAACATACAAATGAAAGTTTTCATCCTGAATTTCTAAGTACTGGAGACATTTCTAAACAGTGCGGTAGAAAAGTACATTTGGAATAAGAAAGAGAGGTTGCTTGCATTTCACTTCAGATTACCATTTGTAGTTCTGGGTTCATTTTACAGCTCACTTCACCAACATGTTCTGCAGTTGCAAAACACATCCATGTAATTGTTACACTGTAGAATAAAAAAATCCAGCTGTACACACTAAGACCCAGGTGTCGAGACATATTTAGGATAGCAACTATTGGAATTGATGGAGTTCACACAAATATTGCAGTGAAACTGGGGTCAAGTTTTAGACACAAATTAAGACAATGCAGGAGCTAACACCACTCAAGAGGAAAGTTTTCCATGGCCTTGGCTTTACTGCCACAGTGCTGTGACACTTGGGATGTTGTCAGTGCTTGAGAATGTCAGGATAAGACTCATTACAGAGCAATCTGCATGAAATTCAGTGACCTGTGGCACCGAGTGGATCAGACTAGACAATCTGATTACGTCCTCTGTGAACCTCCTAAGAGAGAAGGATTAGATCCTCCAATGAAAATGACTTAATAGGGCCCACCACTGCTCTTAGACCACAGGTCTCCCCATCAGTGCTTCCCATACATAAATGAAAGCAAACTTTTCCTTCAATTGTCTCTGAAAGTTGCCAACATTATTTTTTCTTGAACAGTAAGGACCAGAAAGAAGCTTGGAATTTTTGTTCTTTATGATTCTGCTGGAAATGCTGAGTGGAGAAGTTGGGAATTTGTGTTACTTGGAATTTAGGCACGAATCAGCAAAGCTGGGATACTCTACTTGGCAGAGTGCCCTTGAATTAGAGGCAACCTGTAAAAGGAGTGGTTCTCACAGTTCAAGCTATTTAGGTTTGTGCCCTAATTCTGCACAGCCAGGAACCAGATACACATGCATTTCGCTTCTCAATTAACAGATTGTGCTAGTGTTCCTTGGTTCTCCCATCATTAAGTTTTATCCATCACAGAGAAGTTTCTATATGCTGTCCTATTGTTATTGTAAGCAACATAAAAGTCTCCTGGCAAACAGAAATGGTGGAACAACATTAGCTACCTTTGGCAAATGGGAAAAGTGTGACTACACAGATATGATTTCAAGTACATTCAAAGCAAAAAGAGGTAGGCCAATGCACTAAAATGATCAAAGGACAATGCAGTACGAAAGATCCACAGAGCAGAAGCTATGAATTATGACAGCCGCCTAGTTTTAAAACACTCTCATGAAAGAATTGCCTGAGCTTCCTAGGATTCTAAAAATTAAAGCCCAGCAAAACAAAAAAAAGCCCTGTATTTCTATGAAACAGAACAATCACCCTGTTCCACTTAGATTTGCTCCTGTTTAGAAAAAACACAGAAAGCAAAGCTGGTAGAATCAGGCTACTTTACAACTACAAATCCAACTCTGCACACACCAGTTATCTGCAGAGGACAGAAGACTTTCCACTGGGCAGTGAGACTCAGAAAGAGCAATCACTGCTCTAGTCAGAGGAGAGAAACTGCTGCTAAAAGAAAATAAAACTTACAGTGCTTCACAAGAAAATCCAAAATAAAAGGTGGCTGCACAGACAAAATTCCTACTACAGCCTTCTTCCAACAGAGTGCTCCTGCAAGCAGTCTGAGTTGATTCCACAGCAGTTCAGAGCTCACAGATCACTTTGTCTGGAAACAACTGAAGGCAATCAAGAATAGTTTTACAGACAATAATTGATTACAGGGTCCCTCAGATCTGATTTTAGCCTGCTTACAAGAATTGGTGGTCAACAAACCTATTTCTCCATTTCTAAGGTTGGGTATCCAGTTAAGAGTGCAAACATAAACATAATGAGGCAACACATTTCACAGGGGGGGCAACGTGCAACATTTTTTAACTGTGACCAAGCTAAACATGCGTGAAAAGCCTTTTGCTTTTGGTAGCAAAAGAAAAAAGGGAAAACTGTCCTAACTAGATGAATAAGGCAGCCCAGCTGACTGTGCCTATGCCAAGCACTTTGTCAAGTGCTGTCAGGTGCTAGCCACACTGATGCTGTAAGGGAGTCACCACAAGCCAGCAGTTCTCATGAAGAAGTTGTTCAGGCCTGTGAAAAGCAGTGGAGTTTATGAGTCCAGCTGTGCTCCCAAGTTCTTGCTCCATCAGCTCAGACTACATGAGAGTTCTAGCCCCAGGTGTTATGCCTACCTCCCAATCCCAGGCCCGCCAGGAATCAAACCAGGCCCCTGAATACCGAAGGAGAAGCACAAAACTACTCTTACTGCTGCTTGAAGTCTCCATCTCCCCACCTTCTTGAGACTGTTGTTCTAAGTGATGCTCCTACCCATCCCTAACTCCTCAGCAGCCCTGAGGTACCCAAAGCTAAAAGCAGCTCTGTGTGCATTCCATACCAGCTGTGGCGCAAGCTGACTGGACAAGGAGTTGGCAACCAGGCCCGGTGGTCCACATCCAAACCAAAGTTGAACTTACAGGTTGGAGTCTTTACCCGCTAAAGTATTTTCCTATATCACTGTGTGCCAAGAAAACAAGTGAGCAAATGGAGAAAGGCAAACAGTGGAGGCACTGATTACAGAATTCTATTTCTGATATTCTTAATGTTCTTAGTGACATCATCCATCACAGCCAGATGTTAGAGATTTAAGCTGAACAAATTAAAAGACTGCTTTTTGCCCTAGGCATATTTTGCTTTGTAGTGCATCTCATTAGTGTGGTTTCCTTTAATGGCTCATTTAGATTTTGGACTGAAAATTAGAAATTAAGCAAAAGCTAATTTAAGCAAACATTTTTGTACAGTCACTTGCTGGCACCTCGGAGCTTAGGGGCCTTGAGAAGGGAAAGGAAATAAGGGTTTTCTGTTTATCAACCTCACCACAAGTTTCTTGATGCTATAATGTTTATGTTCTAAACACTGCAAAGGGAATATTTATTTTCTTAATAAATACTTCCATGAGAATTTAGAGGTCTGAAGTTGATATATATACCCTCAGTGGCCAATTTTAATTGGCAATATCCCTTTAAAAACAAAGGGCCCTAGCTCCAAAGAGGTGCTTTGAATGAGAAAACAAATTTCATTTTGAGAATCTCAGATGCCTAGAACCTGACATCTTCAAAGCAGAAAGAGCTTTCCCTAAGAAAATAAGCTTCCAAAAAGAAATAGAAGGAAAGGCCAATAGGGTGTGGGGAGGGAATCTTAAGAACCAACCAGAAAGCTTCCAAAGTCTGTCTACATGAGGGAATCAAGTCTTAAAACTATAAAAAAATAGTATCATATAAAAAAAATATTTTTTCTCTATGAAACTAATCAGCCTTAAATTGAAGATGCAAAAAAATGCTAAGTATTTGAGTTAAGCAATGAATCAAAGCTCTTACCCTTCTGGCCTTATTATATATCAAACAGACACGCAATTACATTCTAGATACTTCACTGTTTTACATTAATGACACATGATCCTACATCCCAAAGATGCTCCATGGGACTTAAGTGTTTCATGCTGTGAAACTTTTCTCTCTATGCTGCCATGGCAGAAACATTTATCTCCTGAACAGTTTCAGTGATACAAGCAGCATCTTTAGAAGTAGGCACCAAACAATGGTCCTCTTAAGTACAAGTTACACACACTATTCCAAGTTCCTTGTCCTGTCCAGTAAATTCCACAATGCTATTGAAATTCAGTTCAAGACTGATGCTCTGGAAGATCAATTAAAAACAAAACAGCTAATTGCACAGAGAGCCGGTGTTTTGCCATCCACAGCTTCCTTAAATAAGTAAAATTGTTTGAACTCCTCCCTATAGAAAGTCATATAGCAACAAACGTTTTCACAGTGGTGCAAATTTCCAGCGTATGTTTCACTGTGCACAAAGGATATCGCTCATTTGGGTGTGCATTACAACATTTTCAATCTGCATTAATTTATCCAAATCAGGAAGCTACTTGTAAGTGGTCACAGATATCAGCTCCCCTCCCCTGCCTCACAAATTTATCTTGGTGAAAAGCAATTACTCACTTCAGCAGACAACTCCTTCAAAGAGACATTCCTGCAACTGGAATCCCACTTGCACAATCTCCCGCTTCAAAAAAGGCTCAAATACTTGTCAGATTTTAAGTCACATAAAGCAACAAAAAAGATTAAGTCAAAAGTCTTTAACTGTTAATACCTTTAACACAGAGGTATTGCAAATACAAGAAGGGACTTATTTATAAAAGCTTTTACGCAGTATCAGTGTAGTATTGATGAAATATCCTCCCACATGCCATATGCCTAGAGTCACCATGGATTGCTTTATAATAGGCTGAAAGGATGCTATGAAATTTCATAGCTGTGAGTTATTCTTGAGTTGCCAAAGGGTCCTCTCTCTCAGAAAATAAACTGTGCATGAAACCCTGAGCTGGCATGAAACTACATAAATTCACTAAAGAGAGTGGAACTTAAGCAGCCCCAGCTGAGGAGCCGGGCCTGTTCACATATCACTTTCATCCTCAGCCTCACGTACTAAACACAGGAACTGATCTGCAACAGAAATTCATTCCTGAAATTTTTAAGGGATAACTCTTTCAAGCCAGATTTAGGTAGCAGGGGCAGCCCTGCAAGGTTATCCCAAAACTCCATTTTAAGCTGCAGAGGGCATGTCTATGCAGGGTCTGGGAGGGTCAGGAGGCACAGACAGTACTGAAAGGAACAAAAGTTTATCTCACATTTGTCCACATTTTCTCTGCTATGCTCAGAAAGTAAGACAAGTAGAGTTTGCCAAGATTTTTTCCTTATTACATTTGTTTTAAAAATCCATAGTCTGATATATGAATTATTAATATATTTGAACTGAACATAAAATTTGAGGAAAAATACAGTTCAGGAGTTTATATTTTTTATTTTCTAAATAAAACATTTTGGATATTTTTCCCAAAGCTCTTTATACCTTAAAAATAAGAGGAAATTCTTTAATTTAAAAAAAAATATTTCTTTAATGTCAGAACATTTTGCGTTAACTAGAAAGGATTATCCACCAGTTTCATAGCCAAATAATAATAACAAAACCCCCTGCTATTTCAACAGCTCTAAACAATATGGATTAGAAAGTCAGATTGTATACAGTGCCTTATAATTTTTGGAAACATATTATGAGAAAAACTGTAGGAGAGCTACCTACAAGTAAAGCCATAAATAGAACTAGCAACCTGTCCATCACCGCAGTCACAGACTGGTAGGCTGTTTTCACACATCCCTATGAATAACACTTTGTGACGAGCAGGTTTTGACCAGGGGAAGTCACTGCACTGAAGTAACCTTGGAGGAAGAGGTACTTCCTCAACATTTCATGCAAAAAGTTTCCCATCACAGAAGGGATTTTTTTTTTTTTTGGTGCCTCCAACAGCAGTACCCCATTTTGGTAACTTTCTAGAGGCACTGGCAGACCAATTCAAAAGGCTTAAAGTAAACAGGTGATGAAAATAGTCTGAAAACTGATTCAGAAGCAGTCTTGTTGGTTTTGTGGTTTGGAAAAGTATTCTAGAGTTTTCGGGCAGAGAGCCCATTGACTGAAAATTGCGAGTTAAACTCTGTAAATCCAGGTCTTGTGCTGAACACACAAATCCTCTTTAAAACATACTCCTGTGTATTGGGTTTGCATGGCAAGGTTTTGGTAGCAGGGGGAGCTACAGGAGTGGCTTTTATGAGAAGCTGCTAGAAGCTTCCCCTATGTTCAATAGGGCCAATGCCAGCCAGCTCCAAGATGGACCTGCCACTGGCCAAGGCCAAGCCCATCAGCGACAGTGGTAGCACCTCTGGGATCACATATATAAGAAGGGAAGAAAAAAAACCCCAACAACCAGGGACACAAAACTGCAGCTGGAGTGAGGAGTGAGGATATGTGAGAGGAATGACTTATGCAGACACCAAGGTCAGTGAAGAAGGAGGGGGAGGAGGTGCTCCAGGTGCTGGAGCAGAGATTCCCCTGCAGCCTGTGGTGAAGACCATTGTGAGGCAGGCTGTCCCCATGCAGCCCATGCAGGTCCACGATGGAGCAGATATCCACCTACAGCCTGTGGAAGACCCCACACTGGAGCAGGAGGCTGTGACCCATGGCAAGTCCATGCTGGAGCAGGCACCCAGCAGGACCTGTGGACCCATGAAGAGAAGACCCCACTCTGGAGCAGGTTTGATGACAGGACTTGTGACCCCATGGGGGACCCACACTGGAACAGTCTGCTCCTGAAGGACTGCACCCCATGGAAGGGACCCACGCTGAAGCAATTTGTGAAGAACTGTAGCCCGTGGGAAGGACCCATGTTGGGGAAGTTTGTAGAGGACTGTATCCCATGCAAGGGACCCCATACTGGAGCAGGGGAAGAGTGTGAGGAGTCCTACCCTGAGGAGGAAGGAGCAGCAGAGATGACATGTAATGAACTGACCGCAACCCCCATTCCCCATCTCCCTGCACCTCTCGGTGGGAGGAAGTAGAGAAAATCAAGAGTGAAGTTGAGCCCGGGAAAAAAGAGGGGTCGGGGGAAGGTGTTTTAAGATTTAGGTTTTTATTTCTCATTACCCTACTCAGTTTTGATTGGTAATAAGTGAAACTGATTTTCCCCAAGTTGACTCTGTTTTGCCCATGACGGTAATTGCTGAGTGATCTCTCCCTGTCCTTATCTCGACCCATGAGCTTTTTGTTATATTTTCTCTCCCCGTCCAGTTGAGAAGAGGATTGATGAGTGGCTCTGGTGGGCACTTGGCATGCAGCCAGAGTCAACCCATCATATCCTGTAACTGGAATAGTCTTTAAACATAAGCAGTGTGTTCTCCAAAGGCTGTTTGATTTATTTATTACTGTATCAGTTGCATAAAAAGATTCTCTCCTTAAAACTTATTGTCGTCTTAAAGTTTGAGGCATGCCTCTACTCAAGGTAGATACCTGAGGAAAAAAAAACAACAAAAACCAAACAAAAACTTAAGTCAAATTATTCACAAGTTTGAATTGAATTCAATGTTGTGTTTACTCTGGGATTTAATTGTAAAGTTCCCATTAACAGTAATGTGAGCTATGGGGATAGCACGTCACTGACAAATTTTCTGCTACTGTATCAGCAGAGATGCTGGAAAATACAGGTGTGTATGATGACATCCCAGTCTGAGCAAAAACCTAAAATCTGCCTTGCAAAGTAATTCCATGGATGACAGCACAAATAGCAGCAGCAAACAGTCTGGCTGTTCCAAATACAGGCTCAGGCTTACATGCTATGATTCAAAGCTAGTGCCATACAGCCTCTTTGCATTATACTCCTTGCATGTTTAAGTCTTCTTCATGAATGTATTTGTTGCCAATAATGCCACATAACTTTCAATGTTTCTTTCCAGCCTCTAGTACGTTGCACAGAGCAGAAACAAATTAATGCCAACAGCTCGAAATCCCACTTTCATTTATACTGGTGAAAAATAGGGGTAGAGTTTGAGTGTGGGAGCAGGTACAGCTAAGAGCAGAATTACATCCAGTGTCTCTAGTGCCTAACTCCTCCAGAGTAGTGCCATGTGTGGTGAATTGTTTTGCTGTAAATTTGACATGATATTATGTGAAGGTAAGTTTATAGGAATAGCTGTACTTTAAAAAGGGTTTCTAATACCTGTTTTCCAATGTGTCTTTTTAATGGATTTTATCAATACCTTAGAAATCTGCATTTACACATGGAGCTATCTAAAACTCTCAAGCCAGCTTTTAATCATAATTCCATTGAACAGAAGGGAGGTAACTTCATGTTAGGTCAAAGAGATGGACCTATAAACTGTAAACAGCTGAGTTTATTTTTCAGAAAGATCTCTTCTGTTTTCTGCTCACAGATTGCTCTAAAAACATATCCCCACTCAATTCCCAGTCTAACTGACTTCTAAAGCCAGCTACATTAAAAGTTCAGACTTAGTTAATCAGGCAGAGCACATTACTGTCCCTGTAGCTCTTCTAACTCTTAATCAACACCATTCCACAGTTCTTCATTTAGATACAGAAGAGAAATATCAGATTTCTACAAAACCACAGAGAAACCTCAGCAGGTGTTAGTTTCTAGATTAGTAAAATGTATTTGGAAGGTAAGTGCTGATCCTAACTCATTAGCAAACCTGCACAAATACTGTGGATGACTGCCTGCCATGCTCCTCAGTGCAAATGTACCATTAAAAAAACCCACTTTCTGAAGACCAGAGATAACAGAGGTCACTAGCATTAGGATCAAAGTTCCAGATAATCTTCAAATGAAAGGCCTTCAGGTTCAATGAAGTCCAGCTGGCACACATTGGAGTGATAATCTAAACATAATCCACAAACTGGCAAAGTGAATACCAAATTAATTATAACACTAAGGGACTACATAAAAGAACCGAGATTACTGAACTGCTAATTACTGAATTTGATTACCCTGGAAACAGGGTAGCTATTCACTTACTCTTATCACCTTCAATTCTGCTTTGGACAGACACAGTTTTGTTGAACTGGTGCTGTATCTCAAATTAAGTCTCTGCAAGATTTGGCATGCAGTAGCAACCTTGGCTGAAAAGCCTGAAAATTTAACAGCTAGGTAAACTATCCAAATCTTTTGGGTCTTCAAAACACCAATTTCTCAGACTAGGCTGCCTCACAAGTATGCCGCCATGCTTCATGAAGTGCTACGTAATGAAACATTCTTACAGTGCTTTGGCTTTTTTATTACTAGATTAATCTTAAACAGATAGTACAAAAAAAGAACAGGCAAAAGTAGCAATGTAAATAAAACTCTAGGAAGGTTCAGGTTTGATTAACATCAGTTTAGATTTATCACAACTGGTTTACCCAGGCCTAATGCAACCAAGTTACTCTATTATAAAGTTACTCAATTTCCTGCCAGTGAAATCCCCTACATCTCCAAATAAAAAGCCTGTTCTTTGTGCATTCCAGGCATTGAGAGAAGCACACTGTTTCAAAAGAAATGATCCAAAAATACAACACAACAATGTTCCATTCAGTTTTTAAGTTAATTTGTTGCAAATAAATTTGTTAATATATTTTAAATAAACCCACATTTGATTCATGCCATTTATGACTTATAATATAGAACTATGCAGACAAAAATTTTTCATGAACACATTACAGTGATGCATTAATCTTCCTTCTTCCATCTGAAATTGAAGTGGAGCCCTCCATTTAAAATTTCTCATTGCGTATTGTATTGGGCGTTACTGTTCTGCTCATACTCTCACCTTTCAATAGAGCATTTTTTAAACAAAAAATTTGCTCCCCAAAACACAGCAACATACCATGATATGTCCAAGTCCCTTGGGCAACAGCACGGCAAACACATCATCAGCTGATCTCCAGAAACCTAATCATTTCCTTCATGGTTTGGCAGGAACATTTCATTAAACAAAGGTAGAAATATGCCTCAATTTGCTACCCAAGCAATTCTTTTTCCAGAAACATTGATGAGCATTTTATTAGATTAGCAATACATCTTCATTTGAAGCACAAGGTGAGCAAAACTAAAGTACTATCTTGCTACACCATTTCAATTCAACATTTTTCCCTCATTCCAATCTCAGTTCCCACTGATTTAAAGCACCTTCTTCTTCACAGGCAATATGAAACATTGTCACAAAAAGTGCGCTGGAAGAGCTGGGGGATGAAAAAGGGACTTCACAAGCAGGTCCCAAGGATGATGAAAAGTCCTATATTCAAATGCAAGAGATTAGGACTAAGATTTTGGCAGAGCTGCACTTGTACATTTTTTTCAAGAGTACTATGAACTACGGTGTTCATATTCTGTTCATTTCAAGGCATCCTCCCTGCAATTTTTTCAGAAAAGTAGTAATCTGGTTCATATTAACAAATACCTTTATTTCATTAACCGAGAGAGTTTTTTTTCCCCCACTTGTATGTTTTTTCTGCTGTGGACATCATCACTTTTACCAGGAAGCGAAAGTGTGAAAGTTTTGGTCTGAAATCACCCATTTTCAAAATTTAGTTCAAGGCAGAATCTGGAGAGTGCATTAAGTGCCATACAAATGCACAGTTAGAAAGTCCTCTTCTCAAAAGTTTACTATCTTAAAAAAAAAAAGACAAAGGACATATAGTTTCACAGAAATCTACAATTATTCTTTTAACAGACAAGGAATACAAGCAAGAAGAAAACAGAATTTGTCCAAGGCTATGAGAGGTTTTAGAAAAGAGCCAAGGAAACAAGTCAAATCTCCTGAGATTTAATTCACTACTGAATTCTCAGGAAACATGCTGGCAATATACACAAATACATATTTTTAAAAACACTTCAGAAGGCTTTTATGGGCTACTGCCTTCAAAAAATAAAACACAATGAAGATGCTTCCTGGCATGCCCACCCACCCCTTCACACCCCTTGTTTCTTACATTCTGGAGTTATCCAGTTTGAACATTGCTCATCACTTAAAAAGAAAGAAAACTTTGGCATAGTAAGTATTGTCATAAGGAATCTCACATGCTTTCAACAAACTAGATCAGTTTGTAAAGTCCTCAGGGCATAAACAAGGAAATAAAATGCACTTTAAACTAAGCAAACAAAACTACAAATATGCTGTTAAAATGAGTATGGCCTTTGCAATGATTGTGCTCATAAAAATAATAAAAAAAAAAGGCAAATGTTATCACCAGATTCATCCCCTTACACTGATAAAACACTCCACAGCTCTGAACTGGCAGTCAAGAATTCACATCCCATCTCCAAATCCCATGTTGATCCCTTCACTCACTGAGATTCGATACCCTTCACAGCAACTATAAGCCTGAGGCTCAGACATCTAACTACCACTCTCAGCAAGTGAAATCCTGAAGGGGGATCTGCAGGCCAGGCAATTCATCTCAGTCTACCACAGCTGCAAATGGGACTGATGACAGGAGATGTGTACCCACACGTCGGCTGAAGCCTTGCCCTTTCCCTCGATAAGAAAAGCACGTGCAAGTCACAGGGGTCCCTGAAGGTTAGTCCTAGTAAGGTATAGCCAATGCCTGAATCCAAGAAAGATCACCATCTGGGTTCAAACCCTGTTTATTTCTCCCCTGACCCTGGGGGTCCTGGTGGACATCAAGCTGAACATTAGCCAGCCTTTGCCACAAAGAAGGCTAATTGTATCCTGGACTGCATTAGGCAGAGTATTGCCAGCAGGTTGAGGGAGCTGATCCTTCCCTTCTACTCAGCCCTGGTGACACCACACATACAGTGCTGGGTCCAGTTCTGGGCTCACTATACAACAGAGACATGAACATACTCAAGAGAGTCCAGCAAAGGGTGATTAAGGTGATTAAGGGACTGGAGCACCTCACATATAAGGAAAGGCTGAGAAAGCTGGGATTGTTCTGCCTGGAGAAGAGAAGGCTCAGGGGGATCTTACCAATGTATATAAATACTGGAATGGAAGGTGTTGAGAAGATGGAGTGAGGCTCTTTTCAGTGGTGCCCAGTGAAAGGACAAGAGTCAAAGGGCACAAACTGAAACACAGGACATACTGAATGTAAGGAAGCACTTTTTTACTGTGAGGGTGACCAAGGGTCACTGGCACAGCTTGTCCATGGAGGTTGTGGAGTCTCCACCCTTGGAGGTACTCAAAAGTCATCTGGACATGGTTCTGGGCAACTGGCTCTAGGTATCCCTGCTTGAGTCCCTCAGCAGGGGGACAAGATAACCTCCATATGTCCCTTCCAACCTCAACCACTCTGTAATACATCTCAGTATCCTTGCTCATTCCACAGCTGAAAAAAAGAAAAATACACCTTCAGACACTTCACTTTGAGTTACTTCAAGAAAGAACAACTTTGGTGCCTGATGCAGAGAGCTGCTGCATGTATTCTGGGCTCTGTCGAGTACAACAAAAAGTTATGTGGGTGCAACAGCCCACTTTCACTGACTTACAGGCTCAAGGCCTCACCTATACAAGTGCTATTAGGAATGGCACAAACCTTAGCAAGAAAGAACAGATCCTACCCTGGTCTCTTGTTCTACCATGCTGGGCAGTAGCAAGCTGAAAGATAGTTAAATCCAAAACATGGACTATGGGAAGCAGTTCACTGACTAAGGCTAGTGTAGTAAAAAAACTGGCTGGATGGCAGAGCCCGGAGAGTGGTGGTGAACGGGGTTCAATCCAGTTGGCGACCAGTGACAAGCGGNGAGCAACCAGCAATAGGACAAGGGGTAAAGGCCTCAAGTTGTGCCAAAGGAGGTTTAGATTGGATATTAGGAAAAATGTCTTTACTGAAAGAGTGGTGAGGCATTGTAACTGGCTGCCCAGGGAGGTGGTGGGGTCACAATCCCTGGAGGTAGTCAAAAAAGGTGTAGATGTGGCACTTTCGGGACATGGTTTAGTAGTTATGGTGTTGTTGTTTTGATGGTTGTACTAGATGATCTTAGAGGTTTCTTCCAACCTTAATGATTCTATGATTCTATGAGCCAGGAATATCAGAACTGGAAAGAGAATCAGCCAGACTGCAGAAAGGTATTCTTTCAGGCTCCTTTGACTTACCTGGAAGAATTCACCTTTCCTACCTAGGCAACTTACATGCAAACATATGTAACTTATATAGAGCAATGCCCTTTACCACAGAACTTTACAAATATTAAAAGTGTCAAAGTGTTATTATATATCCCAGAAACAGTGTAAGGCATAAGAAGGCTAGTTTTCCATTGCCTTGCCTCTCCAGCAGCCACTTAAACCAGGACAAAATAGAAGAATCTACACTAACTTCATATATGTTATGAATGAAAATTGAGTCCAGTAAGAACTGTAAGGCAGTAATGATTATCATGAACAATACATTGTTTGTGCTCAATGCTCATTTTGTCCCCATTTGTCATTTAAATGCTTACAGTGATAGCAATACATCAGAGGTTTTATTAAACAGAAGCAACTTCCTCTTCAAACCTGAGCAAGAAGAAATGCCAACAGGCTAGTGAACTAAATAGACATTGGAAAGAAACACACCCCTCCACACACACACACAGATCCCCTAACCATTGGTTAAGAAGAGTTTTTAAAATGCAGATTAGGTCTCCAGATAGTAACAAATCGTTACAACTAGAAAACCTTTCAGCCCAGTACTTTAATTTGAAGATGACATATAGTTTAATGTTGGTGCTATAAAACACCAGTGCTGGTTTTAACTTGCTGTGCTACTTTCCCATCAGATTTACTGCAATGGAACTGAACCAGGGTTATAAAGAGCATGAGTAGTTAAAGAAATGCTATTTGATCCTGGAAATTGTTTCAGAATGGACAATTAGACCCATTTTTCTAGCAACTTAGATAGTCTCAGCAGTCAGTGTTGTAATTTGTTGTAACGTCTACCACACATGAAATATCATGGCTATCAGCTTGTAGCTTTTTAATGGTGTGATGCCGACCACAAGAGCTCTTTAATAAAGCAAAGCATAAAAAGATCAGAAATGAAAACATTTTTCATTTTCATTTTTCAAAACTGAAAAATCCTCATCCTCTTGAGATGAAAAGCACCACTAAGAGGACTTTTGTATTAATTGTCTATGATACACAATTCAAACATTCTTACAGAAAAATGCTAAACTCAGAGTGACATTAATATAAGCATGACTTAATGACACCAAGTAGGACTGCATACAGATCAAAGACTTTCAAGAAGTTGTCTTCTTGTTTTGGGCATGGCGATGGGACAGTAACATCTGACACTTGTTTGACTTTTTAAAATCTGGAAGGAGCATTTTTTTCCTCCCTGACATAACCTCTGCTCTCCTAATGAGGGGGCTATACTTCTCTTACTGCGTATTTTCTCTCATCCGGAGTAAACTGAAGATGTACTGTGAATTGCTGTACAATACCCAGTGTAGACAGCTCCTGATCTTAATTGTCATGTCTACATATGATGACAATGTAAAATAAGAAGAAATATTCCAAAAGGGAGACACAAAGATTAATGTATGAGGAATTATTATATATATGCACACATACATATGTATAGTACATATATATGTGTGTGTGTGTTTGTACACAATACTACAGAGGCAGAATGAACCCACATTCTTCCTGTTTCCAAGCTTGAAACTCTTAGTAGCAACAGATGAAGCTAAGTTCAACAGGAGAGAACAGAAGAGGGAATGCCAGACTGAATTAGTGTGGACAGTCAGGCATTGTGTTGGTGTCATACTGAAGGGTAACACTGTAAGTCTACAGACTAGGAAAGACATCTGAGGTAGACTATAGGGGGAAACGTTTTAATTGTAACTGATAAGCTGTTGTAATCCTGCCTGTCTTGGTTGAGCAGATACTGCTTTAGAAATATTGACTACATTTACTCTGGAGCCCCTGTAGTTAACACAACAGAGTCAGATTTTTGTAACAATTTAAGTTTAGAATAACTCCAAGTCACACCAGATTAACAGATCAGAATCTGTCCTTTCATAACTGATACATTTGGCAGCTTGTTTAGCGTCTTGCCTGACATACAGGACTTCTGACAGCACACAACCTTTCATCTTCTGTTGTCCTCTCCAGCTGAAGGATGGATCATACAGAAGTCCCTCAGCTGAACTTTACCTAGAGTTGGTCAGGTGGCCTACCAAGCCATCTCTGCCTACTGATGGAAAATACCATCAAATGCTAGTATTTTCCAGCTGGGTTTGAAGGTTACCTATTGCCAAGTACTGCAATAGTCAGGCATGATGCTCAAAACTGAAATATCTGTAACCTGTGTGGAATGGAAAGAAACAAAACACAGCCGTCATTTTCAGGGCTTCAGCTCTCCCATAGTAGATTCCCCCCACCCCACCCCCACATTTACTTCAGATATTTAAATTCTGTTAAGTAAGGACAGCATCTTGTATTGCCCTAGAGCTACTTCTGAATCTCATCTGATGTTTGGATGGGGTTCGCTATTCAAAGGACACATTGTCAATTCCTGACGTGCAGGGAGACAACTGTGCCTGGAGAATTTTCATTCTCTGTGTCAGGACAAAAACCATAACCACAAGTATCCGGAGGAAAAAAAAAATTATATAGCAGACCCCATGTGTGTATTCAAGGCTCTGACTGTTTGGTGTCTCTAGTCATTTATTGAAGAATCTGAATTTATCATTAAAAGCCATAATCTTTAACTAAAAATCTGTTGACCAAAAGAGCAAAGCAAAGGGATGATAAATTCAATACAAACTTCTGTATAACATCAGACATGAATTTTGCTCTGCACCTCCTGCAACCAGTAAGTTGACTGAAAATGAAGCTTCCGATGAGTTATTACAGCCACCAAGTAATTGACAAAGATCAGCTCTTATAAATGTACTTAGTTTCAAGTTGTCCGTCTTCAGTATTAAGCACAGGATTGAGCCATGTTTAGAAAAGGCAGTGCACCTTGAATATAGCCATAAGATTTCCCACTGTAACATACACGTACGTACACCAGTCATATATGTTGCATACATGCACAACACAAGCAGAAAGTAACATGATGGTGTCTGCCTGCATCTGCAGGATGTGAAAAGCTCACACTCATTCAGTGAAATATTAGAACAGATGACAGCATCAGCTAATTTGAAAGCTTTAACTGTCTAAGCATTAGCATTGAGCTACCATGCTTATTCCTTAAAACTATTCTCCCCTTGATTTTTCAAGGGTCAAAGGCTCCAATTCAAGCTAATGGAGAACAAAATAAAAGCAATCTACTAATTTACAGAAAAATTAATTGCTAAAACTAATTCATTGTCCTATTTCAGAATACTGGAACACTTATTTCTAAAACTAACTGCACTGATTCAAAATCTCTAATTTACTGTGACTTAGAAATACTAGGCTTTGATTCTAGCATTCTACAGACCATACAAACAGTGGCCAGAGTATTAAAAACTCTAGGCAAACACCAAGATGAGAAGGAATCAAGGAACAAGAGAAACTACAGCAGCCAGTCTAACACTTATGAAAGCAAACTACATACTGTAAGGGCTTTGCAATGACTATGTGACACTTGTGCTGGGGAAGCTGAGATGATGTTTTACTAGTCTTATGCATCAACTTCAGTCTTTGCAAGACTCTTCCATTCAGAATATTTGTTCTTGACAATCTCCTCCTCCCCGCATGCGGATCAAGATTTTTGTCAAAGGATGAGTTTGTTCTGTGTGTTAGTAATAAAACATTGGCTGCCTTGTATCATGTACAATAAAGATGTACGGTTACACTATGAAGCATGAGAGAGTTTCCATCAGAGACAAGTCCTCATCTTACTAGG
>VZTL01031144.1:0-13095 GCA_013400535.1 Scopus umbretta
GAACAGTCCCAGTAGCACAGAGCCACACCAAGAAACAAGCATGCTTAACTGAACTAATAATTTAGTACTTAAAATACACATTAGGAATAGATCTCTAAATATATTAAAAATAAAATTGAAATAAAAAATAACTAACTTCAAACTCCTTCCTTGATGATCACAGCACGGAATGAGACACTGAGAAGAAAAGTGAGATCAGTAGCAACCTTTACTTTTTCTCCAGCTCTTCAATATCCAGTAGGATCCTGGGATACCTATTCCAAACAATTATTTGTGAGCAACTAAAAGATAATACAGGAATGAGAGTCAAAAATAAGATTAACCTTTTTTTATAGCATCTTAGCAGGCCTTATGAATAAAAATAATCTTGACACTATGCCCTTTCAGTGTAGCAAGGCTTTTGACAGTCTTGTGCTATCCTGAGAAACATGTAGATTAAACAGTTTTAAAATGGGTTCATATCTTGTAGAAAATTCATCATCAGAGTAGTGAGCAAAGGTTTACAGTAAAAATAAAACAAACTAAAAAAATGTGTTGAATGAAATCAGTCAAGTGTCTATCCTGCATTCAGTATTTCTCAATACTTTCATTAATGAGCTATATACCAATGGACCTTCCTTGAATCTGAAGGCAATAAGAATACAGGAGATAGGAGAAAGGTGTGCAAAGTGCTTTCGGTGATGTCAGGAAGGATGTGATTTAAAAAACGTTCTTGACTAATTGAAGCAATACCCTGAATTATGTAGGATGTTATTCCGTAATGGGAAGAGAAAATTATTAGGTAAGAATAATCAACTGTGCAAATACAAGCACTTAGGCACCAAATAACAGGTCTATAGAAAAAGATGTGTGGGATATAAAAGGAGATATATTTAAAGACTGGGGAGACATGGTAACTGTACCCATATGTGCTAAAAGCTTCCATAATATAAAGACATCATATGTTCTCCACATTCACTCAAGGCAGGACAATAAGTAATCAAGTTAAACTGTATTAAAGAACTTTCATTTTAGATGGTGGTTGAAAAATTCTAAAACTAAAAATCAAATTTGGGGTTCTTGAATCTCCCACTGCTGGTAATTTTTAAGAACAAAATAGGTAAGAATAGATTTGTGTGGATTTGACCCTGCTTTGGAGGAGTCAGTTACAGCCAATGACTTCTTCAAGTGACTCTCAGCCTTATCTTCCATGATTATCAGCTAACCTCTCTGTCCTCAGCCCTGTACATTTCAGTTGGAGAGAACTCAACCTTTCATTTCATTGCAAGTTCAATCACAATCTTTTTCCTAGCAATGCACTGAACTAGAGTTTCAAATCAACACTGAACTTGCAATGTGCTGAAATAGTTTCAAATGCCCTGTTTAAGTTATTTGTCCTTCTGGTGCATATTTAATGGCCACTGCCACTAATAGTGTGCAACATCTTATGATTACAGTCTCACGAGAGCAAAGTGCCAAGAACTTTAACAGCTTTAAGCATAGGATCAGCAAAGAGCTGTCACTCTTTCTCCCATCATTTTTATTTTTGTTAAGTATGAGAGAAAACTCTCCTGCCTCACTTGATGTATGTCATCAACTACAAAATCAGAGCTAACGGCAGTTTTCATACCCTGCAAAGCAGCATGTCAGGAACTGAGCTGCAGTCATCAGTTAAATTAGCTCCTAGCATGCTGGGCTGCTATGCTCTCATATTATTAATTTTTCATAAACAGAAGTTGTTTCAAAGAAAACAAGCTATGCTAACTTAGAATAGCTCCTTATTCTCTTCTTTTTCTGTCTTAAGATTTTGCATTAGTAGCTTGCATGCCTCATTGCTTGGAACACTGTAAAGCCAGGGATATGATTAGATTTACGTAGGAGACCTCTATATGCCACTCAGCTAGGTGTCCCTAAAGGGAAGTTGAAATGGTATGACATGACTTTTTGTTACCTTGCTGATCATATCAACTGTTGTCATATATACCCACTAATGAAACAGCTTTAATGCTTAATTATGGACATGCCAATAAAAACCATAGTTACAGATAAATAACTTTTGCATTTCAGGCTAAGAATGCATATCCTACATTAAGTATAAACCTAACTAATCCTCCCAAAATGTCAATTCATAATCTGGGCAGAGATGTATTTTCTAAGCAGATAAAAGTAACACTGTGCATTTAGTTTACAGAAATAAAGTTAAAACACCAGAGATCCTTAAAATATTTCTATACAACTTGTTAGAAAGCAGCTTTTCAGAAAAAGATGTGGGGGTCGTGGCAGACAGCAAGCTGAAGAGGAGTTGACAGTGTCCCTTTGCAATGAGGAAGGCCAAGCACAATCTAGTCTTTATTAGCAAAAGTGTGGTCAGCAGGTCCAGGGAAGTGATTCTCCCCTTCTGCTTGTCCTGTATTTCCTTTAAGACTATCCAGTATGTGAAAGAGAGTTCAGCAGATGACCACCAAGGCAAGTGGGCCCTGGATCTCAACAATGTACAAAGAAAGGCACAAAACTGAATTTGTTCAGCTTGAAGTGGCTCAGGGAAGAGCTTATCATTTCCTACAACTCCCTACAACCAGAGGATGTTGTGAAGAAGGATCCAGACTCTTCTCAGAGGTATGCAGCGGAAAGAAGAGAGGCAACAGGCACAAGTTGGAACACAGGAAAATCTGACTCGGTCTAAAGAAGAATCTTTTTCACCATGAGGATGGTCCCAAAATGGCAAAAGTTGCCCAGAGACACTGTGAAAACTCCATCCTTGGAGTTTACTCAAAGCTCAACCAGACAAGACTGATCAACTTGATTAAATGAGCCTGCTTTGAGCAGAGGTTTGGATTACAGATCTGATCTGTAATCTGATCTACATTATTCTTTGATTCTATGCTGTATTACGTGCTTTTATTATATTTAATAAACCATTCAAATTTCCCATGTATTTCAACTCTCTGAAGTCTTGTGAAAAAACTCTCAGAAATCTGTTAAGGAGGAATACCTATTTTTGACCATTCATCTTCATAAGAAAACGTTCCTCATTTAGTTGTCCCTGTTGAGACTTGTTCTGCCAAAAGACTATATGCTGAAGAACTGCCTTTCAAAATAGATTTTCTCATAGGTTTTTCCTGTCTTTCCAAGGAAGAGTTCTCCTTGTGAGCAGCCTATGTCTCCTTTTGGTCTCTCCATGAGATTAAATACCTTATATTGGGGTGAAAACATCTGTTGTAAGAACTATTCGCCTTCAGCTACCTTGAGAATAAAAGAAGAGGGTGGCTGCCTTCAAATAAGCGTTGCTAAAGATAATTCTATTTCCAATAAACAATGGAAGATGGGAACATCAGCTTGAAAGAGTGCAGTTTTTCATCAAATTCACAGCCCTAAAACATTATTTATCAATGTCTTCTGAAAATGAGTAATTACAAATAAACAGCACTGAATCTAAAAGATTAGTCACTGAGAAAAGTTATACTATAGTTTACGAGGTTTGACCTTTCAAAAATAATCCTACAGAACAATGGAAAATAATATGCATAAATAAAACTTACACTGTTTCTCCAGAGAATTACTTGCACAATACAATACAAATAGATTGTATTTAAGAAGAAAATTGAATTTACTATATATATAATCTTGAGATGAAAATACACTACATAAACTACTGTAGTACAAAAGTGCTGAAGACTTTATGCTCTCCAAATTAGAAAATGTTCATGCAATATTCAATTTCAGTTTTCTATACATGTTTTAAAACATAAAAATTTGTCACTGTTACAGTATTAAATCATTTTTTTTCACAGCTCTAGAAATAGCAATGTAATATTTCTCATTCTTTTTGAGTATCATCTACTGCACTGCAATTCTTGCCTAGTACACCTGATTTTTACCTGTTTAAACACTAAGATATGCAGATGAGAAAGTATGTAGCAATCAAGTAATTCTGCATATTTTTTCAGACCATAGAAACAACCTTCCTTCAGCAAAATTCTGCAGATGATGCAGTTTGCAATGAAGTTAACTTAGCTAGACATGCATGCAGATCTCAGACACTCTTAAATGGAATGCACTGGTAACAGATTTTACTTCAAAGCTCAACTTAGCCAACTGAAGTTTGTAACACTTCCTAAATTGGATTTTCCAAGAAACCTAAGGGATTTAATTGCCTGTCTCCCACTGAAACAAGAATGGAGCTGTGCAAAAAGGACAAAACCATAAAACACATTTAGGAACTTGGTGATGCAGACAGATACCTTTAAAAAGGATTTGAGAGAAACTGCAGGCTCTCCTGGAAGCCGCACACAGGACCAGGATTCATAAGAATGCAGATGCCCTAAGGGACTGCTACTCTCTAACCTAAAAACTCAGAGCCTCAAAACCTTGCTCAGCGGCCTCATAACCCTGGAAACTTCTGAAACCTGGTACTGCAAACATAATAAAACAATAAAATCACCACTGGCCTTAAACTATCTGTTTCTTGACAAATGCAGTATAGTCCAGTTAGTCACTTCACCTAAATCTGGAATTCATGCCCTCCTGCTGCCCAGCAGGAGATGAACACTGACTACTATACTGTATTCTGAGGTGCTTCCCACAGTATCTGTTGTTACTCCAATCTGCTCAGTTCAGGGAAAGGAGACTGAGAAAACACTCCACCACTTAAAAGGTAGATAATAATAAACCAGGGACATCTTACCTGAAATCTTTCTTAACCGTGGTAGTCTTCTTTAAGTAGAACAACCTCTTAATACTGACAGAGCTCACATGACTGACAATGGTCAATAGAAGGAAGGGATAAAAAAGTAGTTAGGAAAAAACAGTGGAAGTCCTTCCAAGTCCTCCTTTTGTTCTCAACTGTTTTGAATGAACATCTTATTTCAAATACAATCCTAAGGGACATATTCAAAAGCAAAAGAAACAAACAAAAAGTAGTTTTAATGTGCCCAGGATAGCTCAGTAAAGCATAACTGTTCTCTCAGAACATATATTCAAGTACAGGGTTACATTGATAGGTGATACTTAATGGAAAACCATATGTCAAATTATATGGGAATCACACGATACAAAAAGACCATCCCCTACAAAACTTCTCAGGAACAGAGGAAATAAATTCCATAGTATTTAACACTACGTACTTAAACTCTCTGCTATTGCTCAGTTCAGATTTTTGGATGGCTGCTTCTTAGATTTGTACTTGTTCAAAACAAAGGGCAGCTCTTTCAACTCTAGGGAGGAATAGAAAATATTTGCTAAGTATGTTCTTTATAATCCTCCAAATGATTATTTGACTGATTTTATGCTCAGCTAGCAAGGCACTTGTTATGCACAAAATACGCATGGTTTTCCCTAAATAATTCAACTAACTGATGTACTTGTGGACTTCAATATCTTTTTGAAATAGCCTTGCTTTCAGAAGATTTTCAGTACAATATGATCAATTAAACTTCCCTCAAAATTAAAGGGAAAAAGAAATAGTAAAATTGTACAAGGGTGGGTCACTGTATGTGCAACTATTTCACTTTGAACTCTCTTTAGATATAGGAGGGAGACAACAGGTAGGGAAGGTTGTAATAATGACAAGCAGTCTGTCTCTTCCTTCTGTTTCCCTGCAAATCTAGAAAAGGCAGCACGGGTTTTTTTGCTTTATATTTGCTCAAGTCAGATTTAGAGCTGAGATTTTGTCAATGCTTAGGAAAAGCAAAAGTGTGAGGAAATACTACTCCAGAAACTTGCTGGAAGTCCTTTGCATGTCCATATCAAGAATCCTGTTCAATCATCATTTTAATCTTCTATAGTCACAGGCCAGAGAAGACAAGTATACTTCAGGGCAACACATTCACCCCCAGGTGAAAGCTGAAGAGTTGTTTCACATCACTCAAAGCAACTGCTCCAGTTGATTAATAAACAGCCTAGAGACACTCCAAAGGGATCTCTCTCTTACACAGTCTTCAGCTACTGATGTGACATGAAGATGCAAGATCATTTTAAAAAGCTGAGAGAGGTCTTCTAGTTCAGTGCAGAAAGTAACGATCTTTATCAAGAACCTGTTTTAAAGAAGTAATTTACACATGCTCACCTACCAGACATATACATAATTTTGATCGAATCACTAAGTCACTTCAAGCTCAGCCTTCAGGGTCTGAACATAATCTAGGCACTCATTTTGCCAAGGTCCCCCTTTCTGGAAGCCAAAACCCTACAGCTCAGTAGACTGCTGCGTGGGAGAAGCAGCATCTCCTCATGTTGTTTAACTTGGTTTAACTCCACAGATTAACTTCCAGGAGAACTGTGTAGCTGCCCAATACGTATACATGCAGCACTTCATAACAGTTGTTCTTAGACATGAGATGGCAGACAGGTCTAGCCACAGTAAAAAACCCTAAATTCTTTCATTTCCTTAGCAGTGCAGTTATGTAAGGTCCATTGGTGCAGAAAAACTCTTCTCAACCTTCAAATCTCCTGAATCATGAAATTACCTTATCCAGCAAAGGTGTGCAATGCTACATTTTAAATGGGGTCCATAACACTTATGTCCATACATAGCAGTGCTGTAATAGAAAAGCCTAGGGAACTTTTTGTGTCTTTCTGACTCACTTGCATTTCCACCCTTTCAGAGTCTAATATTGTACCTTCTTTTTTGTTATTGCTGCTGCATACTTTGGGAATTTTCCACCTTCCCAGCTCCAACCTTTTTCAGTGAGGTTGCAAGCTCCCTCTCTGCCCCACTCAACATCAGGATGAACAATCAAGGTTCCTGATCTGGAGAGCATGCTGGTATCATTCATAAAGTTCATGGCAATGAGACCTACAGGTCAATGATTCCTGCTATCAGCCAAAACTAATAAAAAGTACATAGACTACTTTGGCATTTACTCTTCATTTAGCAAATCACTTAAACCCATTTAAGTATTTGCCTGAACACAGAGGTACTTTACTGACTTAGAACTTGGGGGCTACATGAGAAGCATGGACATAATTAACCTGCCAAACCTGCACTGACAGCCTGCTCCTGAGTTTATTAACTTTAAACTGCTTCTTTGTCAAGAAACCTCAATTAAGTTTCCATAAGTAAAGGAGCTGGGAAAAAATAAATCTCTCCTTTCTCTGTTAGCTTGTTTTCAACACACAGACCAAGAGAAGAAATTCTCCCAGTGCACTGAGTGATGTACATCTGAAGACATCAAACAAAAGAGATGTCTCCCACTTCTGCTCCTATTAACTTCAGGTATCCTCAGCAGCAGCCCACAGAACAAGAGGAAAAAAAAAACTACCAGATGGATGAAAATGTTTAAAAGATACACATGACTAGGTTTGGACTCTTCTATGCAACTTAGCCAGTGTGATATCTGGAGTGATTTCAGTTAGTTTGTTACCCTTCTTCTCTAGGGACAGAGGCACTGAGGGTGAAAACACCACGCTAGCCCTAGCTTCTTGGAAAAGAAGGAGTTTTAAGTTTACTATTTGGATGTATCCTTACAATAGTCTGTGAGAACAAATTAATAGCTGATTTATCCTGAAAATTGAGGTTCCTTGGGAATTGCCAAAGCACACAGGAAATCTAGGAAACTGCTATTCATACAGGATGCAGATGAATCCAAGAACTTAGTAAGATTTAAAAAAAAAAAAGACGGATATTCGTATGAATAACAGACCAATTTTGAAGAGCTGTTAAACCCAATGTTTCACATGTTGAACTATTAAGTGGCTATTACAGTGGTAGAATACTGAATTAATAGCTAGTACAAAATCCTTCAGATGAAGAAATAAGAATTTAGTAGTAAGCAAATCTGGGATAATCTGGATCATGCAGGCTGCCTATAATTAAAGATTAGTTTAAAGTGTAAAAATAACCCTGGGTTTAACAGCTCTTTCAAAATCGGGTATACTTAGTGACTCCAGTGATGTCTTTTACTTAGGTTAGTATCAATCTTTTTTTTGAATCTTACTAAGTTCTTGGATTCATTTGCACCTTACTTACACATATTTCTTTTTGTTCATTTGCTACCTTTCAGTTCCAAGAAGTGTCCTTGTTGCTTTAACAAATGTAGGGATCTGAAATTCAATATCTTGCTTTTACATTTCAGTTCAAAAAAATCCATATTTCAAACAATATGCACATTGAGGTTTAAAAGAAAATAGTTGCCAAGCCCACAGAAATCCATTCTGTTCATGACTGGTGGACAAAAATAAAGCTGAATGAAAGGTATCAACCAATGGGCAAGACTGAAACTTAAATTTCATTTGCTTTTATGTTATGTTAAAACCACTCTTGAACAAAGTGGAAATTACATAGCTGCAATAGCGCTGGGCAGAATAGCTAGGTTGAACTATCTCTGGCACATGCAGCCACCCTCATGTTTTGCAATGACTTATGGAGTTTAAGTGTTAACACTCCTGGGTTTAAATACTAGGAGACTGCATTTTGAAATGCTTTCTTGGGCATGAAGTCTTTTTCTGCAATCCTGTACAGTGATGTACCCTACTATAGCAGAAGTCACTGAGGAACTAAAGCAAATGCAAGAGCTAAGGAAGCAGCTGGCTACAGCGGCTGGCAGGCACCTGACACTGAAGCATCAGCTGTGGCAGGGGTGAGGTTGTGGCCTGCATCACCCAAGCCAAACAGGCACAAAAGGTGCTTCGGGGCCAGTAAACATGAATTGTGAGTCAGGTATTAACAACACAGGGGAAAAGAACCAATTTGTTCCAGCAGTTGCTTCACCAAATGAGAAAGGAGAACTTGAAGCCACAAGTCTCAGTAAAAGTGCATATGACATCCGATCTTCCCCAGCTTCCCGCTTTCTTTTTCTTCTCACCTTGCTTTGTTAAGCCATTTGAGTCAGTATTTGCAAGTGAGAAGAAATAGTTCATAGAGTAACCAAAGCAATTTAGTTTCACTTGCCCAGATTCTTGGGCTTGAAGAGATGTTAATTAAAGGCCAGGGACCTTAGACGCTTGTTGCCACCAAAGTGGTTAGAAGGCTATATACATATTAACCATGTTTGAAATATTCTTGTCTCTTTCCTAAAATAGGCAAACATTTTCAGATGTAATTAATTTTGGAAGTTTTCCAGGACTTAAATTATTCTTATTGTCCTTCTTAATTTTCTAAAATTCTGAACAACATTTTTGAGAGTCATCAGTCATTGCAGAGCGTATTACACAAGACAAAACTGGTATTGCACACAATGTAAGCAGCTGTCTGCAATGAGAAGATTTCTTTTTCCACTGAGCTTTTGAAAAACAAACCATCTTTTTTGGAGTCAGCAGTTTCGATTAGGCAACATGTAATCTCTTTCTTACAGCTTTACTCATATTAACAAATCCCACCGGAAAAAAGGCAAATATACACTTTTTTAATACTGAAGAACTAAAAAAAAGCAACAGAGAAACATTGGCCCTGAATAGTCAGTAGCAAGATTCCTACAAATAGAAAGAGTTGACAGAAATGAGTTACAATACAAATGAGATACAAATGAGATACAATGAGATACAATACAAAAAAAAAACCCAAAAAACAGTGTGGTAGAGAAAGCTGAACAGTTTCTATCTAGCTGTATATTAGTTTCAGAATGTTTAATAAAAGTCATTAGCAAAACAGTCATCACCTCTCTATTTGATATGAGTGGGATTTTCTACAGTTTACTAAAGCAGCTGCCCAAAGTAGGAAAAATCATCATATGTTATTGAGCAGCAATAATGAACCTGGCAGCAAATCAGTAAAAAGTGTAATAGAACTTTCTGTTGATGAAAGCTCATAATAACTTCTCTTAGTATATCTCATTTTGTATATTGATTCCTAGAGGAAAGCCTAAAATCAGGCTGATTTCTTTCATCAATAATTAAAAAAAAAATTGAATTATAAGGCAATTTCAAAGCACTCTGTGCTGAACGACAGCTGCCAACATGGATCTTGTTGCCTACTGTTTTGGTGTGTTTATTTGAATACTCACTTGGAAGTGGTCTAGAGAAATCACAGTCTGCCCCTGCCCAAGCAAGACAGCACAGAAGCAAGATTTCTATTTTAGCTCAGGAAGGTTATAGATGAGTTGTTGTCCCACGCTTTTCCACAGTTCCCATGGACAGGACCAAGGAGATTTTCGAGTGTAACTAAGGTGTTATGGAGTCTGGCTTTCTGCGTTCCTAAGGAAGCATCTTACCTGAAATGGGTATTGGTTGACACATTTGTTCTAGCTGTGACTCTTGGTCCTGCACAGCTGAGTTTGAGCAGCATCCCTCTTACACTCTGACACTGATTTTTATGTTCCATCTTTTAAAACATACAGGCCACCTAGGAAATGAATATCAAACATTTCTTGAAAGTTTAGCCCCAGCGCACCTTTATTAGCTTCCTGATGTTATGTTTTCTTTTGCTTTAGGATTTTTTCTGTAGTTATTCAACACCAATTGTACACAACTCAATTTATTCAACCAATATTTTGAATTAAACAACAAATTGCTTTTACTTCTTTACCTTCACATATATATGCATGCGCTTTTAAACATAAAACATATTGCACAGTAGTAAAAAAAAACCCAAAACACAAACCCTTGAAGGTATTGAGACAAAACTATGCCAGTATTCAAAAATACATACGTCTTTTATGTATTTATAACACAGATTGTCACATTATCAAAGGGCCGTAGAAATTCAGGAGATCTCAATCTAAACTCAGACTGGGAAAATATAGCCATATATATGAGATAAAAAGCTTTTAGGAAGAAGTTGATACACAGGACTAGTTTGAGAAAAAAAATGTTTTGACAATGACTTCTTTGGTGCATTTAACATTAAGATTTCGGAAACTGTCTCTACTAATGTTAAGCCAAAGCAAGGACAAGAACACAAGTAGAAGAGAGATATCACTGAGAATTTGTTTTTGTTTGATAGATCCCCTATTTTTATACCAGATTTTATAATACATGGCTAAGAATTTAAACATTAGGAAACAGAAAATAGAGGTAAAGAATTAGGAACCAGCAAAAAATTTGGCATAGTGCTCTCTTACATAGTCCAAGTGTGAATATACTGGGAGCAAGCTGAGGGTTGGAGGCTTTGGCACTGGTAATGGGAACTGCGCATGATACGGCTGCAGGGCGCAGACCCTCCATTTAGATCAGAGCTGTGACTCTCCTGGAGGAGCTGCTGCAAGCAAATAAGCTACTAACCCACATTTTTCTGAAGCTGCTTAAGGGACATTGACAGTATACCTCTTGGGGAGGAAAACATGACTTCCTAGAGCACAGCCCCTGTTAGGAATGGCTTACGCCTAAATCTCCACCTGTATATACTTCCTGGCAAACATGAGCAGCTTCCTCAAAACTTGTTGATCCCAAGTAAAACACTGAGCTGATAGAAAGCAGGTAGAAAAGCCTCCTCTTCGTGTCTCATGCTCTTTCACAGACATCAGAGCTCAGATCATTGTTTGTCTGTAGCCTTAGACTTTTTCTCTCTTTTGGAAATGAAATCATCACTGCTTCAAAGGATTCCAGCTGCTGCTGCTGCTACATGGCCAGAGCTTAGGTTCAATCCTACTACCCAGAAAGGTGGCTCGGTGACCCATCCATTCAACACCCCCGGGATTGCTTTCTACACTTTATGTCACAGGCAGAAGACTGTGCAAGGTCCAACCCTCCCCCCTCCACCAAATCGGCCAACTCATCTCACACTCCCTGTATCACTGTCATGATCTTATCATCTTGATGTTAAAAAACACCCATGAAATTAACCCTAACTACAGCTTTCCATCCACAGCCTCTTTCATCCTCCTCTCTTAAAACTGCCAAACAGTTCCAGCAAAAGAAGTTTCAGTTAAAAGGGAGAAAATGTGGGTATAGGCCCCTGAAGCTTCAGTAGATTCACTGAAGAATAGTTGATGGTTGAATTCACTGCAAGAGGAGCCAAGAATGATGACAAATCCCATCGTGTTAAGAATTATATGAGAGTATGAGAGTATTATTTTGTCTTATTCAGGGTTCGTTATACACAAATATGAAAATGCTATCAGCTAAACCAGAAAAAAAAAACCCCTCTGAAAAACATATACTTTTAATTACATGCTAGATGTTGGGATTCCATATAATAAGTCATAATAACATAATAACTTACATTTTTTTCACTTTATAAAGCCTTCTCATGATCTATTACAATTTATTAGAGATGGCAGAAAATTACAAAACTACTGTGAATTTTTTACGTTACTCAAGGATGTCCAGACAGAAAATATCTGAAGAAGGTAATTAAAACAGTAAGAAGATTTTTATACGAGTTTCTCTGGAAAGCTCGAGGCAGGGTGTGGATAGGGGTTAAGGGTGGCCTGAGATGGTCAGGGAGGGACGAGAATGTTCAAGTTTGCAAGGCTTTAAAAAACAGGATTTGTCAAGAGAGGACAATTTAAATTTTAAAAGGTTGTAGCTTGTGTATAATACACATTCATACTGTCCTGGTTTCAGCTNGAGCATGTTATTATTTAACAGACAACAAAGTCTAAGAGATGGAAAATCCCTTTAGATGCATATTCTTTCATAAATCTTAGAATACATGTTACTTGATTACTTATTTTAAAATATAGAATGTATTAAAATATTATATTCAATACATAATGAAATAATTATATATCAGACATTTTTTATAATCTGTCATCAGAGATGTACAGTGGTCAACACTGTACATATTAATGGACTCGCTTATTCCCTAGCTTAGAATTCCCATTTAAATAACAAGAAATACTGGAGACAATAAAGGATGCTCCACTCTGAGATAACTACTTCAGAATTCCTTGTTTCTCAAAAAATAAATTGGTAAAATTTAAAAGTTAATTAATGTCACCTAAAATTTGATCAGATTGTAAAAAAGGGTAACAGCACGACAGGGAAAGCATATCTTCTATGTAACTCATTTGTTCTCTATGTCTTAAGAACATTGGATTTAATCACAGTTGTCCACCTCTGCTGCTTACACTTTTCCATTGAACACCAATGCTACACACAGGTCTAAGTTACTGTCTAATAAGTATCAATTCAAATGAATATGGAACAAATTGCTCCCAGCAATTTAGAAGGTAAATTTGCTATTAACTCTACCTTTTGTCATTCCCATTTCAAGGTAAAGGAAAAAACCAACCAAACAAA
>VZTL01031145.1:3884-14570 GCA_013400535.1 Scopus umbretta
GCTTTTTGGTGGGAAAACGGACATATTTCACTGATCTCCTGACTGTGCCAGACTGTGGCTGGCTGTGGGTGCCAAGCACTGTTCAAGAAACCATGCCTTGGAAAGATGAGCACTCAGGGAAGGCACCAGGATTCCCACGGAAAGAAGAGGTGTTTGAAGGCAGAAGGGTTCAGTCACAGCCTTCAGCAGTGGTGGCCACCACCTAGAAGGAAAGCAACTGCACAGGACACATAGTGCTGTTTCCCAGAAATGTTACAGTGACACAAAATAAAAGTGAGCAGATGCAGCTCACTAGCTGAGGATAAGGACTGGGTTTTTTTGTTTTTAGAATTCTTACAAAATCTGAGGTCTTCCGACACCTCCATGCACGCCTTCGTGCAATCTGACAGATAAAATCCTCCAGTAACTAGATTTGTAATCTCTTTTGAATGTGCTTTCATATTTCAAACTAAGTCAATGACAAGAACAGGATATTTAAGTCCCTGCCCAATTTAGCCTCACATTCTTGTCACTTCTTTGATATTGGTTATACTTTTACCAGGTTATTTTATCTTTCATCTTCTCACCCACTATAAAATTTCAGTCAAAATAGCTGAAATCACTCAAGTGACTCTGAGCTGACAAACAAATCCTTTAAAAAGAAGGGAAAAATCTTAGCTGTCATACGTTTCCATGTATCCATCATTTCGATGCATGAAAGGCATAACACAAAATTTGACTTTTCACCTGGCATGGCTTTTTCCCCATTTTGGATTCAATCTGTGACCCCTTTATTTAAGGACCTTTTTATTTGGCTACCTTGGTATTTGTAGCAGGAAAAGTTCTATAGCACCTCTGAATTGTTTTTTTGGTTTTGTCCTTGTGTGGTGTCAGTTCTTTGTTGTTAAGCCAGATTTACACAGAGACTGTGACAGTAACAGCAGCAGCCTGTAATCTGTCAAGTCTGTCTGAAACGTCCTTCAGTTGCCTTTGTAAATTTAGTGCATCTGTATAAAGCCCCTTGTTGTGTAAAATATATGCTCTGTTTTTGATCAAGTCCTCCATATGCTCAGAGCAAATTTCAAGACACTTCTGGTAGCTGTATGCAAATGCAGAGATAGATTCTAGGCTCTCGGATACATCTCTCTGTGTCTTTTTGCTGCTACAGTAATTGTTTTACATTTCTCATTTTTGTGCTGTATTGATGATAATGTTAACACGGGAAAAGGTTGTAACATTCCTGGTTTCTACTTTTCAGGCTCTTTTTATGGCATAATTGCGAACTGGTCCTTTCAGGTTTGTTTGTTTGAAGCTCATTCTATATTCAATTTTTAGTTTTACAGCTGAGCATCAGCTTTTCTTAAATGAGGCTGCTATTAATAAAACAATGGGAAACATAGGCCAGGGATTTAAACGAGCAGATAAGACAATGGTTCAAAAATGTCTGTCTGTGACATTAATTGCTTCCATATCCTACTCTTCTATTTCAAACATTTGAGAAAATGACACAAGAGAATTATCCAAGTTTTGGCTCTTTTTGAAAGTAATGTCCACTGTTTTCCATAAAGCTAAGAAAATGTAGCCTACCGCCTACTGTCCATTAAATAGAATAAAATGTCTCCCAGCAAGGTACCTTGCCCTATGCTGAGGTTGTCCACCCTCCTGATATCCAATAGATTTGTCATACCTTACTTCAAGGTAACACACTTAGCAGGTTGCTGAATGAGGAGCCACCACCAGGAAGTCATAGGTAAACGTAGATATACAGGACAAAGCCCATCTCCTCATCTTCAAGATTCACCTCTTGAAGCTAGACAAAAAACCCACTTATTTTTTTATAAAACACAGCTGGGACATGTAACAGTGACATTTCCTTCTTGTACCCCTCTGCTGAGGAGTTAAGAACATTCCTCTTGCATGTACCTTGGACTGGGTATACACCTCTGCCTTTGGAAAGTGCAGCTGACAAGCAGTGACTTCTAGCTGCCAAGAGAGTTCTCCACTGCCAAGTAAAGGACATCTTTGCATGGGCCTTCCATTTTTTTCTGTTAAAATTGCTCCATTTATTATAATACATTGAAACATTCAAGTAGCCTGGGATCTCCTCTGGAAGGGTTCCAACCTGTAGTCCCAGCTTCATCTGTGTTTTAAGGCCCTGTCTGATAGGTATCCTCCCTAAAACCCTATAGGATAACTTACATCTGGTTTCCTGGTATGGAAACCACAGGAGTAAGTAGCTTTTGAAACCCAGCAGGTCTGACAAGTCTTAGATGTGACTTGTGGAAAGCAGTGACAATACATACCTCTTATCAATGTCTCATGGGAGGTACAACAAGCTCCATTGTCCACTGTCCTCATGGATAAAAAAGTTACCATAGGGTGAACCAGACACTTTGCTTCCCCGTGCTTTCCAGGCAGACAACTCGGGCCCCCCTCATCAGCAGGTGGTTAAGACTGTGCAGGTTTCTGTCAGCAGAAACTCGAACACCCTGAGTTTCTGATGTCTTCAGGTATAGGCAGCAGCTGAACAGAGTCTTTCTAAGTTCTGTGTTTGGGGGAGCACGTACTTGGCCTAATGTGTAAGTAAACTACCTAGATCTGTTTTTTGGATCCATTCTGAGCTTTTCACCTCTTCTTCAGTTTTAAGCATGCAAGTAAGAAACACATAACCTGGCTTTTAGTGGGTAATCAATATTAAGCAGGTATGTGTGATATTTCTCACTGATCACTGATTACAGCAAAAAGTGTTACAATCAAGCATGGATCCAACACTAAATACTAACAATAAGATGACCTATCATGTTTGCACCTCATTGAAGCACTGTGTGTTTCCTTATGCCCTGAAATCCCCAGAGCAGTTATGATGCCCAGGGAGTCCACCCAGTTTGTACACCATTTGGTAAGTCATTTTTCCCCCAGAGAACTATCAAGAAATCCACTAACCTCTTCTTGTTTCTAGGTTTTTAGGATTATTAGGATTTCCATTTACAGCCTGAAATAAAAACATAATGTTTTGGCATCAAAATCATTACAAATCTCTCATTTGTTTCCGTAAATGTGAAGGGTACCATTCGTCTTTCCCAAAAAGTGAAAATGAAACTCAGTATCCAACAAAACCTTTTCAATAAGAACAACGACAATTCTTTTTGTAGTCCTGCTGGTAGATGATGAAGGAAAATACCAATATCTATAAATATCACAGAAGCATACACATCAAGACCGGAAAGGACATACCAGATCAATTAATTAATCTCCTTGCAAATAAAGTGTTATTTCACACTGTACAATATGATCTATGTTTTCTATTGCTTATTTACCACAACCATTCAGATGCACAGAAGAAACTAATCACTTTAATAACGGGGAGACCTTTGTGAATGATTGAACTCTGGGGGAAATCAAATAGCATTAAATCTACAGAAAACAGAAGAACGGTCAAAACTGCATTGGGCAACAAGGTGGTGATCAGGTATCTTTGAAAGATGTAAGTCTGAAATGGGCATTTTGGGGTCTGACATGCAAATTCCCCAGCTTTTATATATAAGGCATTTAAACTGAAAAGCTCAGAAGCAAACTGTGCTCTCCCTGTGGATGTTGAAGGGTTACGAATGTATGTAAGTCAAAACATGGTTGATGCTGAAATTACAGTAGCTTAGTAACAAGAGCAATATACTGATGATGGAATGAACCCAGAAATAACTGATGTTAAATTAGCCTGGTAAATGGGCAATTAGCATGGATGTGGTGCGTACAAATATGCCTCAGGTATTACCATGATAATTACTCAGAGGCTTCGTTATTCAGACCTTCCCTGCCATTTTTCCTTTTTCCTTCAGCTTGCAGGTACATGTCATATTGTTTTATTGTGGAAAAGGAAAGGGTACAGCGGATCTCATTGATAACCATTGTGTGCAATCCTCAGCTTGTTCAGCATGGCCCTTTCCTTGATTCAGTGTATGTGGCCAGCTAATGCTTTTGACCTAGACAGGCAAGAGTTCTGTTGGGGGGGGAGAGGAAGGGGGCACCAGGAACAGATCAGGTGAATATATAGCCCTGGTGAAACTCAGCACATTGAATCTGTCTGATTAAGCTACATCTTCCATTCATAGATACCTATTTATTGCAGAAAATATAATGAAGACTTAAAAAAAAAAAAAAAGAAAAAGATAGTCTGATCTGTCAGGACCATTATACTCTGGAGAGATTTTCTAAAGCTGAGATGGATCATTAATGAGTGGTTTCAAACCACTATAGTAATTTCATCTTTATGGATTTCCATTATTTGAGCAGTGGTAGAAATATATTAATTAATTTTTCACTGATGCTTCTAAGTAGCCTTTACACACAGTAGACAAATAAAATCAACAGCGAAATCATGGTTTAATTATTTACCTAGCAACAACTTAGAATCAATACAACATATTTTACTGACTGCAAGAACTTAATATCCTTTCTCTTCTTTTCCTTTTATGTGGCTATCATGCAATCAGGAGACAAAAGACGATGGGATTTTGCTCATATAATTATAGCTCATCAAAATGGCCTTCATGAACAATTCATTTGTCAGATTTGACCCTCTTTCTGTTGGAGAATTATCTGTGAACTGATCATGGCTTTTATTATTTGGTTGATGAAAAGCTTTTTCCAAACACATCTGAGCCCAACTGTAGCAAGTACTTCTTCAAGTGTTTGTTATTTAGAGTTCTCTGGTTGGATCGTGTCAGCTCTCATGTATGGTATAATTTTTTTACTGTTTGATTAAATAGACCTCTTTTGCAAAGTGGAGACATGCCAAAGAAAATATTAGAGTGCTGAAACTTTCCCAGGGAGAAAAGTGAATATTCTATGGAGACTTACCATGAAATTTTAAGGCCTGAAGTCACAAAATACAGCTATAATACAAAATAGGGATAACAGCTTAATGCTGTGCTTAACCATCTTACTTCTGTCTCAGTATATCTCTTTGTTGAAACACTGTCCAGCTTTCCTAAATTTCAGAATTTTTTAGAACTTATTTAACATTAAACCTCAAAGCTGCTGTATGCAACACTTGCTAACAGGATCTTAATAGTTTTGAGTCAGCGTCAGAAGGAAACTCTGTCATAGTTCTCTAAAAAATAATTAATGTTCAGAGAAAATATTGTAAACGGTATAATACACTGTAAATACCATTACAGGTGACTTTCAAACAGCTCTTGGAATGCAGACCTACTTATGCTACTCCTGCAGATTCCCCTTCTTCTAGCACGCTTAGGTCAGCTGCAGATTTCTGGTTAAATAGAGAATGTCAGTTTTTATACTTTCATACATGTGCGCCCATTTAACTTTGTCCCCCAGTTTCTCCAAGGTGACTTCTCAGTCGTTACAGAATGGTGATACCGAGTTCTGTGGTCTACCTGGAATGTTGACATTTTTCAAGAGGGCAGTCCCCTTCCTCCTCTCTCCCCAAACCCATAAACCCATTGCTCTTTTAAGAGAAATACTTTCTGTCTTGTTCAACAAAATAAGTGACACTGAACTAAAATACCCTACAAGAGGACTTCCCAGTAAATAAAGCTGGAATTATATCCTCATCCCTAGCCAAAGTACTGTAAATTTTCAGAACCCATTCTCATATATCATGCATTCTCATGTATTATGTGTTATGTCAGTCAGTCACCAAGCTTCTAACTTGTAAATTTGCATTGTCCCCACCCATCTGTCAATGTGCTCTGAGTAACTCGGCTCTGAAACAGAAAATGTGTGTGGAGCCTGAAAAGCTTTTTCCCAAATGTAATCTTCCAACACATTTGCGTAAGCACTTACAAAGTAATGACTATCCTTTACGCCGGGCCTTTCTGAGGTTTCATCTCACCGCACTCTTGTAGAGACAAATAATACTCAAGATAAAGTGCATGTCACATCCCATTGCTTCTTCCCCTCTCTGCTGTATCAAACAAAATCAAACCAGTGCAATCTAACATGGACAAGTGACACAGTCTGAATGATTCATTTCAAATCAAGGCAAACAAAACAAGAAAGAAAGAAAAGTGCTCTGAGAAAGAAAAGTGCTGCAAGAACACACTGTATGTTCTCCTTTGTAATAAACTCTATGTCCTCAGCCTCAGTTTTTTCTGAAGAAACCCTCTGTCCTCTGAGCACCAGGTCCACAGAAGCCTCCTCTCACCCAGGTTGGTTTCTCAGGCTGAGCTGGGGTTGCTGGTGCAAACTTTTCTACAGCAAAGACAATGATATAGTCTCATTCATTAACAGATTTTCCACTGTCTGAGGATGTGCCATCTAGTCCCTTTCCTTGGTGAGGACATCTCAAAGACACCTCTCCTCTCCCCTGCAGCTAAATTTCATGAAAGATATAAGAATTTAATATCTTTGAGGTTTCTTTTCTTCCTCCACACTTTGACTGAAATCAGCCATGAAGTTCAACAGTTACAGAGGAGATGAAGGCAAGCACAAATGGGCTCACGCAACCAGTGTGAGAGCACAGGTATCCTCTCCTTAGAAAACCAGGTGAGGACAAGTGTCTGGGTTCTGTCAGAAAAAGAGATAAGTTGCAGATCTTAGATGGGCAACTGCTCAAGTAGCTCTAGGAAAGTTATCGTGGAGTGCTGGGTCATAAGAAGAAGCAGGGGAAATGTTACTTGGTGAGAAGCAAAACTGGGAGAGCTGAGCACTACAGCAGTGATCTTTCTTCCCCCTCTCCTGTGCCTCCCACACTCCTTCTAACTCCATTCAGGCAGCACTTTACATCTCCTACACCTTCCCCTTTACTACCCCCAGATATTTTCCACATCCCTTGACAAACTCTGCTGGCCACCAGATGGGGTTATGTGTGTGCTGTGGGCACCCAGGCAGTCCTGCTTGTGGGGTTGGGGCTGCTGAGCTGGGCGGCGTGGAGAAGCGGTGAGTGCTCCCCATCCTTTCCTCAGTGAAAACAGTAGTAGGTGTCTCTCCTCTAAGCAGCCCCTCACATTGATCAGCTATGCAGGGAATTATCATGTCTGAGGCATCTATCTGCTTCTGTTAAATTTGGTTGAAATGGACTAATGAATTTGAAAGCAAGGTTGTGGTCATATATACCTGAGGAACATGTACGTGTTTCCTTAAGAAATCAGACTAAAAAGAGTACCAGACTCAGACACTCACCTTTGACATAAAAGACATATTTACTCAACCCAAGAGATGTGGCAGTCTACAGCTCTGGTAAAAGCATCATCATAATGATTGTATGAGCAGAAGAAATTTTTTTATTTTTTAATTATCCTTGTGGTATTTTGTACCTAGCACATTTAATTCAAGAATAAAAACTGAGGTTAGTAGCTAAAAGGTCAGTGAATTGTTTGTACATCATGAAAAGCTGCAAGAGGTATCTACTAACTTGAAAGCTGCAGAGTTATAACATCACAATACACTTCCTTGTTGAGAGACAGCATAAACACCCCCCCCCACACACACACACACGCATACACACACATGCACACAGAGTCACTCCAGCAGTTTGCATTTGTGTATTTAAAAGAAATCCAAAGCTCTGCTGGTGTGCATGCATATAATGACATGTGTTTAGAGGTTTCTTGGGGAGTGTTCTCCTGTTTGTTGACCTCTTATTTTCTCTTATTACACATCCCTCTTGGATTGGAAAACAAAGACAGGAGATTATGGCTTCCAAACACCACTTCAGGAAGGACAAAAACCTAAACCATGATCTCAAGGAGACTGAGTTGCTATCTGCACTTTTTATCTGAAACATTTTTTTAAGAAGATTATGATGCTTATTTTTACATGCACTGTTGCCTTATCGCTCCCCTACACAGTTGTCAGTGCAGACCAAATAACTCATTTCAAATGCCAGTGCAAAGAACATGAGCCTAATTTGTGTTTGGGGATGGTAAAGGTCATACAAATTTAATATTCATATTTTGTCAATTCTAAATACAAGGTCAGGAAAATACAGCACATCAGTACAAGCCTAGGAATGAGGCATGAGGTTTGGAAGGAAAGTAACATTTAATAACTTATATAACCTGTTCAGATACTCAGATGAGGAAGATAACATAAGACGAATAAGCAAATTAATTGCATAGCATAAGACATTCTCTATATTGACTCAAAATCCAAGTCTGGCTGTTTTGCCACTTGAACAGTAGATTTATTTTAATGGGTTGCTTTATGATTTCATCTGACCTTGCACTGCAGGTAATTGAGGAGGGGCAGGTGGAGGAAGAGCAAAGACAGTTTTGTACCAGGGGTTGTGAATTCTGCCGTGTGTAAGGGATGCAAAATTCTGCACAGTCTGAGCAGTCAGTGGTTAAACACTCTCTGTACAGGCATATCTGCTCCAAGACAAATCAAAGTGTATCATGTAGAGAAACAGCGGCTATTTCCTGAGGAACCCTTTTCTCCTCCATGTGCCAGAAAAAGTCTGCAGTCAGCCCACTGCAGATGGTTGTTTACAAAGTCGGTGGAGCAACAGAAAATAGTGCCTCTGAAGCACAATGCCCACTGGATTTTGCTCCATTGACGATTTGCGGGAGTTAGGAAATGTGTAGAGATACCGGCCCCAGCTTTATAGAAATCTAGTCAACGGCTTTGTGTACAAAATGTGTAAAACTGGGGCAGGGGAGGAGCGTGTCTTCCTCCTCATGCAAAAACATCTGAGCTTCAGCATTTCCAGCTCATACCAAGGTTTGAGAAAAAGTTCAAAGCAAAAACAGAAGTCAAGCAGCACAGATCCCACCACCCGCCTCAGGATTAAAAACATGGAGTAAAATAAAGTTTTTTAAAACATCAGGCACTTAATGCCAGGCCCCTCCGAGCCTCTTCAGAGGGTCTAAAGCTCTCTCCTTCCCTCCTTCCTCAGGCACCAGTAAGAGGCAGTGTGTGCCTTCTTTTGGCCCCTCTGCCCTTGTTGCTGGTCCATACAGGCCATCACTGGCACTTCCTACTGCTACACAGCACTGACATGGCCCAAGTTTGTCACTTGGGGACTATTTTGTTATGATGCACCTTTGGGGATGATTCTCTGGGGTAAAAATACTCTGTTTCTTCTTATCCCAACCAAACACTGGCCCTGGGCAGCAGAAGAGGCTGAGAAGAAACAGGAAAAGTCCAGCCAAACGTGCAGCAAAACCCTCCATGTTCTCCAGGGAGCCTTTGATGAGGATGGCCAGGTTTGGCCCTGTATGCTGTATGCATTGCTGTACTAAAAACACATGTTGTTATAAGGCTTTAGAGAAGCTTTTATGAATTTCCATGGGACAGCAAAGATTGTTTTTTTTCCCTTCAGTGACTGTCTCAAATCTGTGGCGGTCTGGACAGTTTCCTCTGGTGAGCAAATTTTCTTCAAAGAAAGGTTTCTAGTGGTGCAAATCCAGTAAGAAGAGATTAGTTAGGGTCAACTGAGAAATCTCCAGGAAAAATATAAAGACTCTCTTCTGGATCCACACAAACTCCCTGTGTCTCACTGCCTGAATTGCTATCACACTCCTAGATAAAATGCTCAAATCAGAAGTTGGCGGCTGGCCAGCATGTCTTTCATCCCATCTGAAAGGTGAAAAGCAGGGAATTTGTGAGCTTTTCAAGGCAAGCCAATGATGAGCTTGTTCGTCAGAGATTGGATTTCTGGTGAACAGCTTGCCACAGCTTTTGCCCGCCAATGCTATCATTTTGTCTATCCATCCTTTGTCCTTCCTGATTTCTGCCCGCATTAATGCGAAATGACAGGCTTGCCCGTTTAACTCTGCAGGCTAAACTTCAGCTTCATTACTATGTATGAGATCTATTCTCACCCCAATTTAACATTAAAAGAGTAATATGCAGAGTTCTTAACTGATCCACAGATCTCTTAAATTACTGTTTTACTTCCTTTGTATGGATCCAGCTTAATATTTATCACTTTTTCTAATTTAGTGTTTTTGCAAATGTCACACTTTTGCTCCTCCTCTTCTCTCCCTACTTGGATCCTCGCTCAGAGGGCATCATAGTCATATAGCTTTACTGCTGTCTACTCCCATTAGACAGATCAGAGGAATCAACTGTGACCACGGTTTAATGCTGTTGGACCAGGTTACAGCCTGTGACAATGACCTTCTAAGTAATAATCCCTTACAGTCATTTCTTTAGTGTCTGCAGATGCATAGTCCAATAGTTTGTTTCTCATCCTGGCTCTGAAAACATTGCCCTTTCCTTCAAGGATGCTGTGCTTTCTATCCCTAACCTGTGACTATACTTCCAAGAAGCAATGTGAGCTTGAGGACTGCATGGCTAGGTGCTTTCAGCCTATGCCTGCACTCAGCCTGTAAGTGTTTTTGCATTGTGTTTAGGAACAGCCTAGTTTAAGAAGTCTGCTGATTGTGGCAGACAACACATTCAGACCTGCCTAGGCTGGATTTTCTTGTCTTTGTGAGCAAAAGTCAAGGCCGTTTCTAAGGACTTGAGAGAAACTTCAGCTCTGTCCCTTAAGAGCTCTCTGGGTCTTGGACTGAGGCAACCTCTTGACACAGGCTTGTGAGTTCATAACATAGATGGCTGGCAAATCTTGTCTTGAGAAGGGGCTCTGAGGAGTCTAGCCATACACAGATGTCCAATAGTCTTAATTTATCAGTAGGTCTTTCTTGATTATTTACAACTGTATAGCTTTATTAGAAAAAAGAAAAGCTCTTTCTGTTCCTGAGCTCTTCAACAGCTGAAGTGCTCCTAAGGCTTAAATAT
>VZTL01031157.1:0-14981 GCA_013400535.1 Scopus umbretta
ATCATTTACTTTTCCAGTAGTGTGTCATCATGTTCAGCGAAATCTCAGGACCGTGCCATAAAATGATGAACAAACAAAATTATGTCCTCTGCATACGTAGGAGAAGGGCCTGATATACTTCTGGGTAAACTGGTAGGGTTGGCGGGTCCTGCCAGCCAGTCACAACTGACCACAGGACTGGAAGAGGGGAGTGACTTCCAGGGTAACAGGCCCCTGAGGCTGCTTGGGAGGGGATGAGGTTTCTGATGGAAGTGGGCAAGTTTTCACTTCATGCTTTGTGTGTTGGTTGCAGCTGAACTACCTAAAGTCTTACAATATTTTCCAGACTTGCCAAAGATACTCAAACCAGTTCTTTCTATATTTCAGTACTCCAGTTCATGCCACTCATTTGTTCTTGATTCATAAAGTGATTATCTTTAGAGGGACTTCTTCTGTAATGATTTCCTCTGATTTAAAACAAACCTGGTCATGACCTTCTTTTTACGTGTGTGTGTTTTTAGATTAAAAGCAACAGTTTGCTGAATAGTAATTTTAGCAAATCAAAGAAATGCATTTGAAATAATCATTTCATGGATTTGTTTTCTGTGACAGTTATTCACATAGAATCCATTATGCAGGATGGAACTAATGAGATAAAAAATTTTAGGACCACATTAAAAAAGGTACAGAAATCTTGACCATTTAAGTTGAGGACAGTTTTTTAATGTTATCAGTGCCGGTCCTTTGCTGTGAAAAACATCCCTACTGTTCATGAGGGTTAAAGACCTGTCACTGAGTTGTACTGATCAGAGTGGGGAAAAAATAGTAAAAATGCTAAGGGGGAGAGAATAGTTAGGTTCACTGAGAAAAACAAAACAAAACAAAAAAACAAAAAACAAACAAACATACAAACAAAAATTAAAAAAAAAAAACCAACCCTATACTTTAGGCAAAAGACAGGACTAAACTAGAAACCAGACATGTAGAAATACAACTAGTTAGCAGCCATCTCAGAAATGATGATTCAGGACTCAAAGCATTTTGTGGAATGGATATAGTTAGAGTAACTTTTATTAATTGTCTTATTTACTTATGGGTCCAGTTAGTTGGGAAGGGTGCAAGTATTTGATCTCTACTACTTGCTAACTACAGCCTGCGTAACTTGACATCTTATGATGCCTCATTTCTGATGAGCCATTCCCTCTTCCACATAGATTTTAGGTGAGATTGGAAAATGCATAGGAAAATAATTTTGGTTTCTTAAACCAAGAGGTTAAAATTGTATGTAAAACTGACAAGCTTATAATAAAATTATGGAATAAAACCCACACATTTTTCATAGTGGGATAAAAAAGTACTAATTTTACTCTTTCCATATATTCAAAGATTGGAATTTTTCAAGTTGTTAGACTCTACAAGGAATAGAATCATTAAGGCTGGAAAAGACCTCTAAGATCATCTAATCCAACCATCAACCCAACAGAACAGATGTCCACCAACATGGAATAGACATCCACGTGGATGGTGGTTTTTCTTCCACTCATGAAAAAAAGAAAACATAAGAGCAAAAATACTACACAAATGGTAACAATAGTAAAACAAACTATTTCCCACTGTGAACTGGTAGGGCTCTTTAAAAAGATTTTTTTAAAAAAAAACTTTATTAAAGCTTGGAGACATTCAATTCTATCCCTCTCTAAAAGGTAATGAAAAAATAAAATACATTGCTTAAACCTTGCTGGTGATTTGTGTGAGCCAGGAAAATGTAGAACTATTGTTATTCATAAATGGGTAGGCAGAAAAGTCATCATCCTGATAGCTGGTGAGTGTTGGTTTTCCTGAGGGCTCAAAAATGCTGTTAAGATTATTTCTTCTGAAGAAAGGATATTTAACAGAAAAGAAGGATCAGTACCTATGCAGGACAAAATAATGGTCCTCAACAGCAGCAATAAAGCAAAGATCACACCAATGAAATACTGAAAAAAAAATACAAGCAGGAAAAAGTTATATCAAAGAGAAAGTCACTATAAATAAAAATGTAACCAGAAACTGCAGTAACTAGAAAACATTTTCAATGATGCTTGCTCTGAAAAGATATTTTGTCAAGATCTGTCCTTGAAATGAGTTGTCTGATCAAGGCTAGAAATCAAAAATTACTAGAGATATTCACTGGTTCATAATTAGGTTACTTTAAAATCTGGCTAAATGTTGTTATATATGTTTTTGGTTGGCAGCCGGCTGATTGGTTGACAGCTGGCTGAACATGAGCCAGAAGTGTGGCCAGGTGGCCAAGAAGGCCAAGAGCATCCTGGCTTGTATCAGNGTAGTTGCTTTCCACAACACTGACATTCTGCTTCAGTTCTTAAGATAACACAGCCGCATGTAAACACATCATTGTTTGCTTTTGACATAAGGACATGATAATCCTATAGAGGCATATAAGCTACATTTATACCAAAAAAATTAAACAGTTCTGGAAGACTTTTCACAACATAAGAACTCAATCCTTGGTGCTGTTACACTGGTAGAACTGCTTGTTACCAATGTTGTTTGGACCTCATAGCAGTAGCCCAAAGAAGTCCTGACCGTTGACTGTGAGTTAGCATAGACAAGGGATCATTTCTCAGTTTGGACAAATTCAACTTATTTTACAGCATAAAGTTCTACTACCAAGTGTACAAACAAAGCCAGAAAATTGCCATGAACGTGTTGAATCTACTAGTGTAGAATATTTTTCAAATATTTACCCATCTATCCAAATAGATCCAGATATTTAAAAAATGTATATCATATATGAACAATTATATTAAATCAATTAAAATAATTTTGTTCCATTTCTTCCTTTGTCAGAACTCAAGCTGCCTTTGAGGTTGTTTGTGACATCTTATTTGACTTGATGATGACTATCCATATAACTGGATTCACTCTCACCAACTTTTCCAAAAAGTATCCTCAGTTCATTGAAACATCCCATGATATAAAGTAGAGAGATAAAGGTTAAAACTTCAGAAACAATGTCACAACAAACACTTCCAAGCATCTTCATTTGCAGTATAGTAAGTAGTAAGCAACTACTACTGTGGTGAGTTTGTGTTTCCTTATATTTCTATTCAGCTGGCATACACAGATTAGAAACTGAATTTACTAGCCATTTTCCAAGAGATACTCACAATCTTTAGTAGAAAAAAAATATTTAATTTAAAAGAAACTTATACATTACTCAGAAAAATCCACTGATGAAGTTACTGCTGTTAACTAGAATAATTCCATAAAATTGATTCAAAGAGCGTATTTTGAGATGTGGTGTTCATAGAAGGATCCTAGGAGTTGTTTCTGTAAGACTCATCAGTAGGATTTCTCTTGCTAACACTACCTCTTCAGGCTCAAGCTGGGAAGGCAACCAAACTTGCCTAACTTAAGCATTACTACTAGCACCACTGATGGCAGTGTCTGGTTTTAGACCTTGCTAAATCAGGTATTCTGGGCAAGAGAATGGGATTGTCTATAGGTTTTAGTCACATAAGCACTTAAGGGTGACCCAAAACTTACTTATGCTGACCAAAGAAACCACAAGGTGATAAATTCTACGTCAAGGGAACCGTATCATGTCAGATTCTCAAACCCGTAGAGAAATTGAAGAATCCTGCAAAGTCATCACACGTGAAAAAAAGGAAAAAAAGGAGGATCTTAGGCATTTGATTCTTTGCTGCTGCCTTTCTGCCCATCATCAATACAGTTTCTTTTCTCATAAAGCATTGGTCTCACAAACTATGCAAAAGACTACAAAAACTGAAATAGTTTAGCAGGTTTGATCATTTTATCCTCTTGTTTTCACATTACACTTGTGTACAGCAGCAGTTGAAAAAACATAGACTGCTGATAATTTTGGGGAGTGGGAGGATAGCAATATGTTGGTATAATATAACTGAGAAAAACTGGTTACCTCATTCTCTTGTTTTAAATACAAAAGGAGGCAAAGAAAAACTGATATATGGCACATACTGCTCTTGCCATATGTTCACTTCTCACATGAGCATTGCCATTATCAGTGTCTTTGCTCCTGTACTTGCTTCTGTGATAACAATATAGACAGAACGAGGAGGTGCCAATATGGCTGTAGCAATCATGTTCTTGCTTTTCTTAGCTTATGAAGGAAAAGCAAAATATTGGGAGCTTTTTACATTTTAATTCTTTCCTGGCTTGTAAGTTTGATTTCTTTTTGGGGTGTTTTTCTTCTTACAAATTAGAAGTTTTTAGTGCTATTCTAATAATTCTAATTTTTTCTTATCTCAGAAATGATAGTTCATAATGACAATAAATGATACTATTTTAGCATGTTGTCCCCCATGTCTAAGGAAGTTCATTATGAACTCAGAGCAGTCAGTGAACAGTATCATAAAAAGCAGGGCAAGTGTCTTTAAAAAAGTCCTCTGATATTTCTTGAAATGATTCGGTGTTTGAAAAGAGAGAATAAAGCAGAAAGCACAGACCTCATAAAAACAAGAATTATTTTCTGCGTGACTTGGCACTACTTGTAAGTGTATTATAGAATTAAAACACTTGTATAACTCACTTATTCTAATGGGCTGCTAATGTCTATCACTTCTGAATGTGATGCATAATAGGACATTTGTTTTTGCTGTTACGTGTTTTAAATCAAAAAAGCAAACACACTGCATTTGAAAAAGCAAGTAACATACTAAATTTGGAAGGGATGAGTTCTCTTCTAGGGAACTGGATTCTATGTGATGCTTTTGCGCAGATGCACCAATATACTAGGAACCTGAAAATGTAAAAAATAACACATTAAGATTACTAAAAGTGTCATGCTCCCATGTCTCTCTGTGGACTGTGAATTCTAACACTAGAACACAAAGTTTCCAGCTGATTATCTCTTTAGGCTCTTAAAATGAAAGTTGATCATTTTTACTCCGTTTTGCCTTGCATCAGTTTCATGGGAATATGTAGAAGGAATACACAGAAGAATGAAACCTAGAGGAATTTCTCTATAGGGAGTCCTTCAGAAGTTTTCTCTGTTATAGGACAGGACAACTAAATAAATTTTTTCTCTTAATTTTTGTCCTTTTATAATATCTAATAATATTTAATGTGTAATAAATATACAATGCATTATATTATATAGTAATACAAATTTTTGGAATTTCTATTCTTACAAATATAATTTAGAAATACCTATGTAAGTTTTTCTCATTAAATTCCATGTAAATTAGAAATGCAAAGGATTATCCTAAACTAGAAGGTTTACAGTTAATGTAAATATTTAATAAAATTCTCAATCAAACCCTTTTTTTTTAAGTAGCTGACACATTCTGTACATAGCATTTTAATGTAATGGTTTATGTGACCTTTCATTTCCCCACAGTTTCTGTAAACACATACCTAAAAGAATCTATTTTCATATCTTGAACAGATGTTCCCTATGCATATGTGTGCAAAACAATTGTCCCAGTGAATGATTAGGGGTGTACACATTTTAATAGCATTCACTGACACATAGCAGGAGATATGCTAAGATATTTCTGAGTTAAATGACGCTGAGATGCATATTGCACTTCGTGTTCAATAAGCAAAGGAAGTCTTATCATTAGTGAGAGAATTCGCGTAAGTACTTGCAAGGTCGTAGCTCTATTTAAAACATATACAACAAACAACTAAGACATTTGGAAGGAGAGCAATCAGAGCAACACAGGAAAAGCTGACTACATAAAATAGTGGTGGCCTTTGATATCAAACCCACTGAACATACTTTAATTAGGTGCTGAGACTAAAATCTGTAACCTTTGAAGGGTTTATGTGTTGCATGCTCACAGCTGCTTGGAGGAGTGCACAGATGGACATACAGACTGTTGTCCAGCTAGGCTGTGGGGATATCTTCAAATTAAGCATTTGGTTACTGTTTTCAAATATGGAATACGCCTGTCAACTTTCAAAATAAACGGGTCTTTATGTCCAGATCCCATTGGTGCTTATGAATGGGGACAAGCTGAGGGCAGGCTGGGATGTCAGAGTGTGGGTGGTGGCCAGGATCCAACCCAGTGAGGAGTGCCAGTGTCAGAGACATCCCTGGGACAGCCAGCCAGGGCTGTGGCAGGCCATCAACCTGCGGCTGGGACCTGGCTCAGCAGGGCCCATGGGCAGGCAGGTCAGGGCAGTGGTGGGGCTGGAGATAACAACACTGCTGGACAGCCCAGAGAGGCTCACAAGGGGTCTTGGACCCAGGGGTGGGTTCTGGGGGGCATAAGTGGGATTGATTAGGGCTGTTGAGGCCTATTAGTGCTCTCAGGTCTCTGAAAGTGGCCTTTCAATGCAGCAGTCTATTTCTTCCATTAATTGGAGAAAAGAGAAAAAAAACTCTGAATAGGGCACTCATCAGAACAAAACATCCCTCCCTGACAGGTTTGCCCTTCTTTCTCAGCCTAATGTCTTTCTTGATCTTCAAGATCTTTGTCATTCTCAAGCGCTTACATGTAAAATCAAAATTTCAGTTCATTTCTGCTAATTACACTACATCTCAGTAGTTAATGAAATGATCTTTCTCTTTTTCATTATAATACTAACCTGAATACTATTTTTCTATTTGATGTTTTCTCTTGATCTAGCAATATATTCCCTACATCAACTGCTACAAGCCTTATTACTGTCATTATTATCATTAAATACTTCAACCATGGTGAAGTCCAAAGGCCTCATACTAGGGCAGGAATCATGTGTAGTGGATGCTGTGAAAATATAGAAGAGGATTTCTGGAGTTTCCTTTAAAGTTTTCTCTGTGCTGATTATCTAGACCCTTTATTCAATCAAAAATGGTATTTCTGTTTAAAAGTGAAAGTAGTTTTGTTGGCAAGAATATCCCATCTGAAAAACCATAGAAGAGTTTCTCTAATAATTAGTGTGCTTCCTTGTAAATTATCACATGCACAGTTTTCATATACTCTACTGTAACAAACACAACTCTTAAGAACAGTTTAACAACATTGCATTTCCCTTAAGATGATAATATAGCTGAAGAAGAGAAAATTTGTCTTGTATAGACTATAGCTTATATGGTCTCCCTAGAAGATATTTGAAACATTTTTGTTGCTTCTTCATCTTACTATTTCAAAATCAGGCGTACAATACTTTTTTAAATGATACTGAGTGTTAAGACTAACCTACATTTGGAGATAAATTCTGCAGTCTGACATGGGGAATACGCAGTGCTTTGTGCAGCAGAGAGTTGTCCTGAAGATGTCTTGAGTGATGACTGGAAAATTCATAGAAGAGGCATTCCTTTGAAGATTAAGATTTGGCAAGAGAAGGCACCATGGCAGGTACCTTTGGAGTCTCACTAGTTCTACCGGCATAGTCCACAAAAGCTCTTGACTATTACTGTAGATTAAAATAATCAGTTTTCCTTGCCAGTGCTGTAGAATGGGCCAGTTTCTGAACACATGCTGTGCTGGAATGAACTCTAAACAGCCATTATAGACTTCTTAAGGCACACAGAAATTCCCATTTAAATACACAGCACAAAAGATGAAATTTAAAGTTCCACTGATTTAAAATAATTAGAGAACAAGAAAATTATTCCCAGTTTTAAATATTAAGTAACTCTGTGTTCTTTTTGTAGTAACAGGAGAAAGGCAGGCTTTCCCATAGTGTAAACCAGAGCAGGAAGCTAAGTTGTGTATTTTAACATGCTAGCTTCTTAGCTGAAATACCTATGCTAGGAATCTAAAACTTGGCAATATGAATGTCTATTCCATACCATCTTGCTATGGGCCATTACATAAATGGTTTAAAAAGTATATTAAAAAACTCTCTGTGACTGAGGACATGTAGCAGTAACTCTCAGCTTTAGCCTACTATTCTCCAGCCAATGGTAGCATTATAGAATTAAAAATGTAGTATTACAAACAACAGTCCCAGAACAATGTATCATTTTTATTTTCATTTCTTGTAGCCTTCTGGCATCTTATTCCTCCTTCTAGACACAAGGTCAGTAACCTTAATGAAGTAGCAGAAGATATGTTTCATATACAATTCTAGCACTTCTAGTTTAAGAAAAAAATGTGGTAAACTTCTTACTGCAGGCCGGATTATTGACTGTTTGTAAAGAATTCCACTTGGGAGAGCAGCTGGTGCAACCGTGAACCCAGTGCCCTTGACTTTTATGTGTAACCTGTTATTTTGGGTTGCTGTTCTGAGATACAAATAAAGAGCAAACACTTTTTGGAATTACCACCAGGATTAATAATCACTGAGTCTCAACAGTTATTCAGATATTTCACATGTATTGCTCAAAATATTTCCCCACCTACTGTAAACATATATGTGAAATCACAAATAATCATACTTGCTAGGTCAATACCAGCTTTGGGCATGTACAGTTTGCATGCGGGAGCAGACCCTGTTCCAGATACTCTGCCTGTGCTTCTGAAAAGACAGCATGAGTAACATGGTGTATGGGGTGAAGGCAGCTGCTGTAGGAAGAAGCTGGGAAGAACAGATTTAAGTGCAGTAATCCTGGCTCCCTCAGTCTCCCACCAGGTCTCCAATACAGCTCTGATCTCTTCCCCTGTTCTTTGATGTGATGTGCTATGCCCAGTGCTTGATCCTCACAGTTTCAAAGTGTTCAGAATGAATTAGATTTAATTATGGCAGTGACTACAAACTGCCAAGATCAGGTGTGGGAATAGTAACAGGTTCAGGCCCTAGATAAGCTGAAAGCTAACAGATAGAGAAAAGACAAGGGAAAATATGAGAACATGAAAATATTTCGCTATTAATCATGCCACAGTCCACTAGAACTACGGTGCATATTGTGTAGAAAGATGTTATTTATGCTGTTCTTAATTTCTTTGGTTAGCAGGTTGTCTAAGAAGCTATGATCAAGAGCAGCATCTCAATGACTTAGGCAAACACATCATACAATGTAATCTCTACTCTTGAAGTGTCTGATGTAGTAGAAGCACTTCCCTTTAAGCTGCTTGTGAATTACTACAATTTTGTATCTGAAGTCATTCTCTAACTTCATGGACAAAAGATCTCGTATTTCTCAAATGAACTCTTCATTCACTATGAATGATTTACCAAGCCCTGTTCCAGATTACCAGTGCCCTGGAAGTCACAGCAAACAAAATGGTGACACAGCTTGATTCTTTTTGATGAAGTCTTTCAATAATCACCTTTGTCACTAGAGGGTTTTTTTTTTTTTTTTCCCCACAGATACTCCATTCTTTCATTATTTTCTGGATTAGGACCAGATCCTTTGTCAGCCAGTGTTTTCCAGGATCTCATCTATAATATTCAGATTTGGCAGCCTTCTTTGATACCACATGAGATCTTTGATACTATTATTCTCCTAAGAACATTGCCATACCCTTCTCTAACAAATTTCAATAGACGTTTGGTTAGCTTGTTGCACAATGAAGTGAAACCTTGCAGATTTTAACCCATACAGAGAAATTTTAATTATATTTTCCATTTTATAACCTTCTGCATGAGAAATTTTTTTGTAAGGGAAATGGACTCTTAGGATCTTGACACTTTATTAAATAGGTAGGTCCTGAATTTTGAAAGGCCCAGGAGAAGAAAAGTGTCCTTATATAAAACTTTAAATAATATTTTGGAAAATTAACATCAACGATGGATTTTTTGAATAATGAATTATTTCTGGGAAAGGCTAAGAAGCTGATTTGTTATTCAGAATGACTGACCTGCTGCACTTACTCACACTGAGCATGGAAGAAAATATAATTTGGCTTCCTAACAATGGTATTTAGCATCAATATACAGTTAGAGTCTTCATTACTTAAGCTGTGAGTAGAAGTGACATTGTAGCACTCTATTACCATACTACTGTTCAGCAGAACATTTTGAAGTTTAAATGCAAAATAAAAAAAAGAATGCAATGTGTAGAAAATCCATTAAGGCTGTACAATACCTGAATGAAGATTTATTTACAAAGGCAGTATTCAGAACATGGAAATACTTTCCTTTATTCACAATTCAGAACCCAGAGTCAGTGCATTTCTGCTCTGCCTCTTAGTCCCTAACTTTACAAACATCAAAAGAGATTTTCCTCTTATGTCCTTGACTCTGCAGTTTGCTTATAACTGTGCCTTCAAAGTGCATCAGTGAATTTCACTGTTTAAAAGTATATGTAACTGCTGGTTCTAGCATTTAGCCTTGTTCATAAAATACACAGTCTATAACCTCTCCTGCAATTTAAATGCAAATAATATTTAAACAAGGCTAATCTGGAAGGCTTTTGTGTAGAGTGATATATGGGAAGGAGCTGTTTAAGGTGCAATAGTTTACTACTACAATTTCCTTTTCACATCAATCATCTCTTCCACATGGTTCAACAATTAAAATGGTTCATGGCTACAGGGACTATGACAAACTAACTTCATAATTTAAATATCCATGACAGTACCTTTGCGCATAAGAAGCTGATAGAAAACAATAAAACATTAATTATAAGTTGTAAGCAGAATTAAATACCTCTATTCATCAGTGACTTGCTGATTATAAATAGAACTTGCTTATACACCCAACATATATACAGCAAAATGTTCTTGTTTAATGTTTTTCAGTATAAATCAGACATGACTAGATCTGCTCGTTGCTGGGGGAAATGCATTTTTACTTTCCTTTCTTATCTTAGTACAAGGATATAGAAGAGCAACTGTCCCTCCACCCAGAGAAGATAGCAAAAAATTATTCATGAAAGTGGGATTTTTCATCCTTTCATAAAACAGTATTACAATGGATATGTCATGATCAGCCATTTCTCTGAAATGCACTTCATGCTTTTGTCCAGTTCAAAAGGGACTGCTGACACATATTTTTCCACCTTTGCAGATGAATTCTTAGCTTTACAGTGTCAATTTAAATTGATGCTGACACAACCCAAAAAGGGTATTTTTTTTCCCTGTCCTGCAATCAGGATAGTGATTCTGAATTGGGTTTAAAATTATTCTCCACTTTCCTTTTCCTCGGCTGTAAACCAGTTCTCATTATTTTAGAGTACACTGTGACCATGTTCTAAAAAATATCATGAGTCAGTTGGATGGTCTGTTTTATCTCAGCTGTAGAAATCAAGTGTAGAAATGAACTGTAATATTGTAACAGGAATTAGAGATCTACAAAAATATTTTTTTTAAAATTTAGAATTAGAATGGGAATATTTTTTTAAAGTAAAAAAGGACCTTATTGTAAACACATTTATACCTTTTTTCTATAAACACCTCATTTGCTACAGGACTATATTCTGGGTGCATATTTCCACGTTTAGTATATTTAATCTGTATAACAAGGTGACCTTTTTTTTTTTTCTCCCAAGCAACACCTGTGAACTAACACTGTACAACTTTGCCTTATTATTTCCTTGACTCTTCTTTAACTTTTATTTCTACTCTTTTTTTTTAAATTAAACTAATCATACTTCTTTACTAACAAAGGCATCTTTCTGCCTATGATCACTTTCATTTTCCAGTTTTTCCTTTTTCTTTCTATAACTGCTTTCCCACAAACTAATCAATAACTGGAATATAAACATGAACACTTCCATTCAAGAGATGTGAGATATCTGTGAAATTTTGTTTCTTACAAGGAAAAATGATGAGCCAATCTATAGCAGTAGAAGTTTTCAGGCATATACACTTACATTTGAAACCAATACAATAGCAGTGGGAGTTTGAAGAATAGTAAAATGAATAAGCAAGAAAAGTCAGTCTACAGCAGAACACTATTTCAGGCCAATATAAAAAGGAAATGAGAACTTGGAACAAAATGGTGAGAAAGTATTTCCTTGCTTTGTTCTCAAAAATTTTTTTGTTCAAATGAAGAAAAAAAGTCAAAAAACATAGCAAATCTGATAATGAAATGTAGTCTGTTGATTACAGAGATATTTTTTTTAAATCATCAATCCTTTTTGAAGTTAAATATTTTTATTCAGGAGTCTATTTCATGTTAAAGCTAACTTTTTAATGTTGCCAAGGTTTTCACCTTAAGTGTTTTGAGAGAGAGTTACAAGGCCTCTAAGTTGTTTGGTTGTTGGATTCATTGGAAAAGGGAGTCAGACTGATATGTTGTATTCTTGTTCCTTCATTACTGCCTCTTACATGTTGGTCTGATATTGTTATAAACCTGGTAATAGCAACTTGTTCAAAGTATCTGTAGAGTCCATCGACATCTTATCTAATAACAAACCTAATGTCCTAAAAACTAAAGGGAAAAGTAACTTCCACAAGTCATCATTCCTACTTTTAGCAGCAACTGAGAAAACAGATGAGTTTACTGATGTGAACTCAAAAGTAGGAAGTATGCATAAAAATGCCAAGTTTTGCAAACAGGAGAAATTTGATCACAGAAAGAAGTTTGAATACATCCAGTGTCATATAAATTGTTCAGTGTCCAGCTAATACAGCTGGATAGTAAGGCGCTTGTCTAATACATGGAATTTGTTGTTATTTAGGCTGTTAAGACAAATGTATCCTTGGATGAAGACTACTCACAAAAAGTCCATAGCACTAACTCACTGGTCTTTCTGAAGTAGAAAGGAGAAGCAGAAAAGGTGAGAAAATCTGGGTCGCTCTGAAGGTTAATACCAACCTACTTAAGAACTAGCAACACTACTAAGATTTTGAGAACTGAGTTGGTGTGGAAGTGGGCAGAGGAGTTAGGATACTCTCTGGTGCAGAAAATGAATGCTGTCTGCAAAACATGTGCTATCTGAATAAAGATTACTGTTTAGTCGTGGAATCATGAATCTGGCCCTATGTCATTAGTCATTATTCTTGGAACATTTAGTTTGGGGAAGGCTATTTTGAGTACATTAGGTGAACCATCTTCTCTTGTATCAGTATAGAATATAGATCTGTTGTTACAGATAAGCTGAAATTGAAGAAATGGATAATTTGAAACACATTTTAATTAAAGCACAGCAGGCATTTTTTTTTTTTTTTTCTTTTAAGAAGCTCTGAAATCCAAGAGGATCATGTGGATCCTGTTTGGATAAGGTTTCCTTTCAGAGCAGCAGCTTTTCTTTCCTTTTTTAAAAATATTGAAACAATAAAGGATGTACTTACGTTCCCATCCGATTCTGAACTGCAACAGAGGATTGACAATTATGTCATTTAGCAGTGGATGCTCCTACCAGTAAAATAAGTAAAGGAATTACTTCACTTTGAATGTTATTTTATCAGGCACAACAAACACAGACTAACCTTAAGTATTGTGCCAGTGCAACAGTCACTTCAGACTGTATCCTTGGAAGTAAAATGTTTATTTTCACAGCATATGCTTTGATATGCTTTATATGCTTTCACAGCATATCAATGAAACCAAGTTAATTATAGATATGCTTTAAGAACTACTTTCTAGAATATTAATTTTTGATCAAGTAACTTTTCTGGTGTCACATAAAAAGACCTAGAATCATCGAATAGGATCATAGAATCATTTAGGTTGGCAAAGACCTTTAAGATCACGTCCAACTGTCAACATAACAATGCCAAGTCCACAACAAAACCATGTCCCTAAGAGCCACATCTACATGTCTTTTAAAGACCTCCAGGGATGGTGACTCAACCACTTCCCTGGGCAGCCTGTTCCAATGCTTGACAACCCTTTCTGCCTTCTAATCCAGACAGCTGTTAACATCTTGAACATCAAGCACAGGTATAATAAGCTTCTGTAATCTACAATGTTAGTTTCTGAAAAGATCATATCTACTTTTCAAAAGGGAAGTGTCCCAATTTTGGCTTGGATAGAGTTAATTTTCTTCCTAATAGCTGCTATAGTGCTGTGTTTTGGATTTAGGATGAGAATAATGCTGATAACACACTGATGATTTAGTTGTTGCTAAGTAGTGTTTATACTAGCCAAGGACTTTTTAGCTTCCCATGCTCTGCCAGGTACACAAGAAGCTGGGAGGGAGCACAGCCAGGACAGCTGACCCAACCTGCCCAAAGGGCTATTCCATACCATATGATGTCATGCTCAGTATAGAAACTGGGGGGAGTTGGCCGGGGAGCAGCGATCACTGCTCGGGGACTGGCTGGGCATTGGTCAGCAGGTGGTGCGAAATTACATTGTGCAACACTTGCTTTGTATATTCTTTTATCATTATTATTATTATTTTATCTTCCTTTGCTGTCCTATTAAACTGCCTTTATCTCAACTCCTGGGTTTTACTTTTTTTTCCCCCGGTTCTCTTTCCTTATCCCTCCAGGCTGGGAGTGGGGCAGGGTGAGCAAGTGGTTGTGTGGTACTTAGTTGCCAACTGTAGTTAAACTATGACAGGAAGATAGAAAAATGCAGTTAAAGTTTTTTTGCAAGCTTTATCTTTGCTGTTTCATCTTCCAGTTTTAGCCTGTTACATAAAATATATTTTTGGTCATCATCTGCAGGCATCTGTTATGTTCACAATCTGAAAATAGCTACCTGACAAATATTCATTCCATTTTGTTCTTGGCAATCTGAGCAGAAGTGTCTAAACATGCTTTGGATCTTGTTCAGAGTGAACAATGAAACCTAGTGTCTCAAGTTTTCCAGTAAGGCTGCCTTGATGATGAAACAAAATGAAGAATTAGGAAAAAGTAGTTTGGAAATTATGCACATCTCTGGTCTTAATATAAGGACAAATCCAGCCTGCTAAGGAACCAGAACTCCATTACATGTGTAGAGAGCATGGCATCAAGAGCAAGTAGGAAACCAATGGAAAGCTTTCATCTGTCCTGAGCTCTCTTAAGTTAGCAACATTTCAGGATGCTTTGAATTAGTACAATCTTCAGGTGTATAGAGTTACATCTGAAACCAATGGTTAAATACAGTATTTAATATATTTTCTCTACTTCACAGAACCACACAGAACCACATAATGTTTGAGGTTGGTAGCGACCTCTGGAGGTCATCTAGTTCAACACCCCCCTGCTCAAGAAGAGCCACCCAGGACTATGTCTAGACAGCTCTTGAATACCTCCAAAGATGGA
>VZTL01031162.1:5054-49806 GCA_013400535.1 Scopus umbretta
TAAACTTGTGGCAGCTGTTTCTCGAATTCCCAACTTTCCTATTCCATCTTTGCCCACAGACTGTCACTGCTTTCAGGTAACAAGTTCAAACATTAATATATGGAAAACTTCCCTTTTGTACGTTAAAAATGACTAGTTGTTCCAGCTAATTTTTATCTAAGTTAATATCTGTTTTTTCAGCTAAAGACAGATGACTGAAATTACCACCGCTGTTCCCCTAAACTCCCTTTAAAACTCACACGTAGAGTTGCTGTGGATGATCTGAAGGTGAAGGTTTGGCCTGAGTCCCAACAAGCAGCTGTATGTTGGATTAACAAGAAGCGGTTATTTTATCCTTTGGATTACCAGATTATTTCAGTAGCACAAATAATACTTACCAAACCACAAACACATCAGGTTGAAATAAATAATTTATTATTGTGAAACATATTTTCTGAATTGAACCATCAAACTTGCTGCCACTGCTTTGTCACATTGCTCCGTATGGTTGTCACGGGTCTAACGGAAATTTAATCATCACCAGATAGCACCTCTGAAACATGACTTGCTGCTTCAGATGAGCACTGTATTACAATATATTATGCAAAAAAGATTACCCACAATAATCTGTTGCCCTGTAGTTTCATTCATAAGGGCAGGAGTTCATAATACTGATAAAGAACGGTAGGAAATGTATTTTCAAAACTGAGCTCTTGACAGAACAGCCCGAATCCCGCGCTGCAGTCTATCCACATGCAAACTCTCGATATCATGTTAAAATCATATCCTCGGGTCATTTTGGTAATAATTGATTTGTCCATGAATCACAGGACTTCTCAGATGATTGCTATGACCCTTAACAGACTACTCTGCCACCTGCAATAATGTTATTATGACGGTGTCTTGCATAAAATTGGACTAAGACTACACCCCTCTCCGAGCACAACACACTCCAAACTTTTATAATCTCATCAGCATTTTCTCTCTCCCCTGCCAAGATCAGTGCCAAACTAAAACAAAAAGCACAGCCATATGAAATTGAGAGGAAAAAGGCAATTAAAAAAGAAGGGTAAAAAGTGAAGCAGTTTAGAGTAAATGCTGAAATTTTGTCCTCAGCTTAGCAATTGTACCTGACCATCCCAGCAGCAAAGAGCCATTGCTAGCATATGGGATCCACAAGGTGACACAAAATCAAGATGCAGTTTTAAGATGAAATTGTTATGTGAATGACTTACAGTAATACCTGAACATACCGCTTCTTTATTGACAGTTGTAAATTTCAATTTAAACTGTAAATACGAAATTTTGATAATGACACCTGATACAAGTCATATAATGACTTTGAAACATAAAGAGTCATTGATTGCTACTTCTAATTAGGTTAAATTGAATTACAAGTAAATGAATCAAAAATACCATTGCAGATATCACTGAATTTCAATCGTGGAACTACAGGTACTAAAACATATACTATATTATCTAGTTAAATATCACAAGCTACAAGGCTCACATGGGAAGGATTTAGTAATTGCGTGAAATTTTAAAATGAATGTGAAAGATGAACAAGAATGTCTTTTGTTTATACCCATAAAACTTCCCTTGAGAACTGTGTTTATTTTTAATCACTGTGGCAACTTCTGAATGTTTTGTTTACCTAAAAAAGCATCATCTGTATCTCTTAAAAGATGCACATTCTCATATCCTGTGGAGTTACTGCCTAGCACAGTGGTTGGAGAATCCCTCTTTGTAGAGTGAACAAAGTTACTGTATGAATTACATACACATATTGTATGCATTACATACACATTTACAGAAGCGTCTGTATAAACAGTCCTCACAAAGCTTAACTTTGGCCTTCAAAAGCACAGGCAGCCTGAGCTCACAGCGTTATCTTCTGACATGTTTCAGCTGGCAGCAAAAGCAGTTGCATTTTTCCGTGGGTAATTTGATAGCCACATCATGTACACACGCTATCAGACCATGGATGATGCGGCCCTCAAGAGGTTAATAAGCTACAGGAACCAATGGTTGCCTTCTCTCTCCTAACAAAGTTCCTCCAGTTACACAGGTCCGTTCGCCTTAATGTGATCTACGGCCCACTACACCCCAACCTCTGTTATTTCAGGAAAAGAGGTTTCCTGCACTAGGAACCACTACCAGTTTTCTCTCAGACTTCTTCCACATTGCTGCCCTAGCGTGTGCCCACAGGCAGCGTGAACATAAAAATGATGGAGGTTATGTTAACAATGGTTGAGTTAACATCCAGAAACGATCACATAAATCAAATTTGGACAAGGATGTACTTAACTCCGCACCAGACATTCATTACATTGTTATTGTTCTTTCAAAGTAAACAAACTTGGTTATGCATTCAAATAAGGCCTGTGAGTTTTCCTTCGCAGTATTGCCTTTTTTTGTTTTATTGCACCTCAGTGTACAATAAAAACAAGTCATTCAGCAGCACGAGTGGATAAAAACAGGTTTATTAATTTTCAAAAGCCAACTGATTAAGAAACAGAAAATGTTTTTCCTCTTCTTTCCAAAAGGATGCAGAATAAAACCAGCATATGTAAATCAGGTCATCAAGCACTTGCCTTTGACTCCTATGGTTTATAATACCCTTTCCCCTCTTCTGAGGATGCAAAGCTGTTCTGTACACAGCCACTGCTCTACAACTGTATGCCTGAAAAGTCAGGTAGAAAAGTGCTGGAATAGCTGGATGGTAAGACAAGAGGATCAGACCAGCAATTTACCGCCCAGACAGTTTGCAAACAGCAAGGACTCTGGGAAACAATTTGTCTCTGGTCCTATATGTTATGGAAGCAATTTCCTGCACTGGTTCCCGGTTTGACAGCTGAGTAGAATGTTTTTATGTGAGAGCTCAACAGAGATGTAATTGATTTATGAGGAATAATCGGTGTTTGTCTGGGTTTTTGTGTGTCAAATCACACCAGGCATTTAGATCACCTTTACTGAAGTCTTGTTTGGCATACTCATTGCATGACTTGGGTGCTAAATTTTTCTTATAAGGAAGAGTGCATAGCACTGATGATAGAAAAAAAAATGAATGCTGGCTTGTAACAACTCAGTTTTCAAATCATAAAGTTCCTGCACAATTGTTAGCATCTTGAAGAACACTAGTCATGCAGTTCCCCCCCATCCCAAAGTATATTCCTTTTGATACTGTTTGAAAGAGACTACAGAACTTGAGAACTATGCAGATTATCCCACGTATATACTGAATTATCCCATTACATCAAGTTCTGGAGAAACTAGGGTTTTAAAGGCCAGTTAGGTAACAGAACATTAACCTTAATAACAGGAAGAGGAATAGATTAAATCCAAATTTACGATTAATTTAGATGTGTTTCTTTTCACAATTTGCAGCCTTTATTGGGGTCATCAATCATCTTTATGCAAACAAACATCTTGGCATCTTTTATTAAATCTCCTACAAGTTCTTAGGAAACAGCATGTTGTGTTCCGCTTCGCCAAAAAGTCGTTATCATTTCCATATGAACCTTCACTTTGCCACTTCAATCTTCGTACAGTAGCACAGTCAAGACCTTTTTTTCCTAAAACTGCGACTGTTCTATAGCTGATTATAGTTTCTCCAACAGGAAATGGTACATCCCCTCCCCCTTCATTCCCCTTGAGAAAAAGCAACATAACCTGTAATAACAGCAAACCCAACTTTCATTTATCATCTTAATGATCCCTTCTCCTTGTTTTTTCTTTTCCTCTGGTCATTTGGAAAGTATCCTCAGTGTTATCTTCAGTACACCCTTTCCCTTTTCTAATCAGGGAAAAGAAGGTGGGGTGGCAGAATGGGTCACACATCATTTGGAAACTTTTAAAGAGGCATTCTCAGTTGAACTGAATCCTAAATTTGTATTAAAAAAATAAGTTACAAACCTGTATAATCAAGTCAGTGTTCACTAAGACTCTGTGTGTGAAGCACATGCAGTTTTCTGTTTGTTCTGCTTGCTCTCATGAGTTCTCCTGAACCGTTCATAACCCAAATTGCTGCATAACCCAAATTTGTCAGCATATGAGGGCACATGCATCTATCAGTTTTATATTTTTCTACAAATGTAGTGTAAAAGCTAAACAAGGAGCATGAATGGGAGGAAGTAGACTATACTTTTCAATCTACCTTGTTATTAAATTTTGCAGACAACAACTCTTAAAAAAACACTTAAAAATGCAAACAACACCCCGAACTAAAAAAACTTGCTGTTATTTGATGAAAAGGGGGAACTGCATTGACTTCCAATGACAGGAAGAATTTTTGGATATAGTGAAGTGTTACTAGAAAACAGGACAATCTTTGTGCTGAAACATTTTTAAGAGAATCCCAATTCCTCTTCCTTGAACAGGAAACTGAAAGCAAGGCAATAGGCTGACTTCAGTTCTGGAAATGTTCTTCCCATTTAAATCATACACAAGCTAACCAGATGAAGAAGACCATGTGCCTTCAGGATGAGTATCTTTTGGACGTGCTTATCCATGAGGAACTAAGGGAGGTATTATGCAGAAATGATGCAGACCTCATAAGAGCTCTCCCATTCTAATTTAATAACCATCTGGAACTTTGGACTCATCTCCACAGACTGGGTTGGGATCCGAGTAATCCAATCAGCCCTTGAAACTTCCTCACAAGAGTTTTAGTGTCCTAATTTAACCTGGGTCAGAAATATCTAAACAGGCATCTCTCACTCCCACTTCTTTTTCTAGCCAAAGGCAACAAAACAAGACAGTTAACCAAACTCTTTTTAACCTCACTTATTTGGGTTCAGGTTACTTGATGGTTCAGTTTTGGGTTGGTGGCTGTGGTTAAGTTTTATTTTCCCTGGAGATGGGCCCTACCTGAAAGCCCTGGAGTTGTTCAAAATCCAAAACCAAAAATGAATGTAGATTTTGCAAATGGACCCTTCTGTAGACAGGCAGAAACCACAGATTCAAACATCCACAGACTTGGGTTCTTTGAGATGGAGACTTTTTCATGAGTTCATGTCTTCCCTTACTAACCCTGACAACACTTTTCATTTCTGTAGTACCTAATTCATCACATACCTGCAAAGCAACACTTTGTTTACAAACAAACTGAAAACCAGAGGATTTTGCTTGACTCAAATCAAAGAGCAAATCAAGGACAGAGTCTGAATAGTACCTAATATCACTGTTTACCACCATCTGGTATTAAAAGTACATCATCTATACTAACTTAATTTGCTAAGCTAAGCTTAAAGCTCAAAGCAGGTGGGGTTCTTTTGGGCTCAACTTCTGCCTGCATGACAATACCAAGATCCTAGGTAATACATAGATATACCTTTGGTGTGTCTACAGACATGTTTTGACCTTTTAGAAATTCTCAGATCCCTCTCTATGTTCCTGTTGTGCAAGGGGTAAGGAAACAGAAGTCTCTTTGGGTAACACCATTTGGTACAGAGACTCCACTTTGCATACTACAAACTTTTCCTTTCCTTGTTATCCCTCCTAGATCAATATATAGAGAAATAAATTCTATCAGACACTGTGGATGGCTTACTGAAAACAAGTGGGTGAAGATAATGAAAGCAATGGTATGACTGATACTGTGACAAAGTGTTCCTAATGGAGAATTTTTCAGGAAAAGTTAAAAATGCAAGCAGAAACAATTTAAATTATATTCCTTCATGACAGACAAATTTAAATATAGTCAATTGGAGGCTAATAATTTAGTCATTTTGAAGCAAAAATTCAATCCAGAGAAAAGCTTAGCATAAACAAGACGGGAAATGGAGAACCACTGTTTAAGTCTTAAGAATGTCCTTGTCTTCTGACTCAAAGCTGAACAAGCACATTTGTAAATAAAAAGTTACTCATCTCAGATGTAAACTATGTTATTTTGGTACTCTACTTAATTTCATCGGGCAATAAAACAAAGTATCTAAAATAACTGGAGCAGGGTGAGGTCTTTTTGGTTGTTGCTGCATGCCTACCTATAATTCTAGATTTGTCACAAGGAATTCCCTCAAAACTTTTGGTTAATGCAATGAAGAAAAGTACCATCCAGTCACCAGCACAACTCATCGTGGGATAATGACATCTATTTTCATCAATGCATATTAGTCACTGGAGGGATCTGGCTCAATGACTCACTGAGCAACTTTGTCAATCAGAGAACTAAATTATTGCTGCCTTACCCTACAGTCCTTTATTTCTCAAATCCAAACTATGCTTTGCTTAAAGGAAAATTGGATCAAGTTAATTTTCACTGCAGAAGTGTTTCAAATTCTAAATTATTACACTGTACATAGTCAGCTTAACTTTTTCTGTCCTGTGAACACAAAAAGGTTCATTTAATTCACAGAAATGCAGAAGTGCCAATAAACTGCCACCATTAATTTCAACCCGCGTTAGGTTCATTACAAGCTAGAGGTACTGAGTTCAGAGTCAAATTTTCCTAAAATTTGTGAGGTTTGGTTTGGAATCAATGTTACATCGTTTATACATTATATTCAGCTGCTTGATGGCACCTAGGAATTGCCTATTCCATCCCATTACTCCATCTGGAAAATAAGTTTGTAACGCTAAGACTTTTCTTCTGCTGCTGCTCCCATTTTAAGGAATGCCTTATTTGCATGAAGAGAAAACCCTCTCCCTATTTTCCTGTAAACCTATATGGCTGTGCAAAACTTGTATATTTTAGTTTCGGAGTTTGCAAAGTCTGAATATTTTTCATAAGCACCCTAGTGAACGTGAAGCCTCAAGTCTGCCATGTCCAGCTTATTTTTTTTGGGGGGGGCATGTCTGCGGCCATCAGGAGCAGATGGTCCCCCTGCCTTATTATGGCAGGATGGAAAAAGGGATGATCGGCTTGCCTCCTGGGGGTCTTCACACTGGGCTGGCTAACAAGTATCGGCTGCTGCAGCTTCCTCGGGGAGAGGAGCTGCTACATAGCTTCCCCTCAAGCTTCTGGCTCAATACCATCAACACAAACAAGTGTCGAGGCGGTCATGCAGGTCTCCACAAGTTGCAGGGACTGACTCGAGAGGCTGAGGCAAACATATGCTCCTCACAAAGCAGAACCAAGGAGTTCTTGGTGACACAGGGATATTTTACATCCAATTTTGTATTACAGAGTCATCTTAAGAGGCCCAAAACCCACCAGTGCGACTACGTCTCAAGGAAAGCTTGCAACAAGGCAGAGAAAAGACAGGAAGATACTAAATCCTTGCATCTCCTCCAGGCAGGATCCTGCAAAATCCGTATGGTCCTGACAGCCTGGCACTGACAAGGTGAAATAACACTCACTAAGTTTTTATATATTGCAGAGAGGCACCAGAGGAATGTGTAGATGGCATCACAGACGTTAGCTCAAACAGCAAGAAGCCAACATTAATCCAGTTGGCTTTGATTAGCACTACAGAAGATCCCATTTTCAGAGAGCAGGAAGTTGTCCTATCCAAAAAGACTTAACGGTGTCTTAAATTACACAGCAACTTTACTGCAGGACTCCAGAAAAAACAAAAGATATGGTCTACTCAGTGTTAACCCTTAATAGCCGTAGGAGGGAAAAATCCACTAGTTTGACTGAATCTGTATGTTAAAAAAGTTATATTTAACTAATCTTTAGTCTGACATTGAATAGCAATGCCCTGAATTCTTTTTAAATGTCAATTTTCAAAATGAATGTCAATTCTGTTCAAGAATGAGCTTCAGTGTTTTACCTTAATTTAAAACAAGGGTGGTACTGTTATTTGGAATAGTATTTCAGATGGCAGAGGGAACTATCACTATTTAAGCTCAGTTTGTCTGAATTAGGGAGAAGCTGGACTAATATTTATCATGCATTTCTTTATAACTTCTGAGGATATTTACCATAAAATTTTCTCTGCCTCTCTCCTTCCCTTACTGTAACAGCTTTCAGTGTATAGTTGCTGCCTGTCACTTATTCCTCCCAAACAAAGGTAACACGGTGACAAAATTTTACCGCAAGTATTAGGTACATTTCAAAAAAGTTTGCAGTGGTGACATTTATGTTACTTTTTGATAGGACGTGCAGCACCATGGGTTTTGCTGCTTATATGGTACGCACAGCAGAAATGGATTTGACACATAGATGTATATGAACAAATAATCTAAAAGCCTATTTACTTCCTGGCAAAACGCACATCTGTGTGCTCTGACACCAAGCATCTTCATTTACCTGTAGGTCACCGAGTGAGCCAGGCCTGGTGCACTTGCCGTCTACAAAATTAGTAGTCATGTGCCTAGATATCTCACGTAATTTTGCAATGAAAAATTAAGCCAACACCTCTCCCTAGGCAGAAAGCAGTAAATAAACAAACAACTGAAAACAATGGCAAATCCAAAATCAGGATCACCGCTTTTCCTTACCCAGAGATCATGATCAGCCATCGTGACTTCTTTCAGATTAAGGAAAAGCAGTAAAAAGAAAGACTAAGTCAGATGTCCCGGGGACAGAGAGCACAGGAATACAAAACCCCCAGGTGCTCCACCTCCGTCGGACCAGAGGTGCATGCAGAGAGAGGCATCGCTTTTAAGTTCAGCAGTGACAGGAGAGGGGTTATGTGGCATGCCCTGCTCCTTGTATGATCAAGGGCTTAATATTCACTGGTACATCTCTCACCATGGACCTCTCCACAGACAGCCCACGGACAGCACCAGCGCTTCCCAGAAGCTGGCAGGATCTGAAGGATGGCAGAATTCATCTACAGGGGATAAAAGTGAAAGCCCAATCACAAGAAAAAAGAGCTGAAAAGTTTTTGGTTTCTTTAACCAGGGAGAGGAAAGAACATACAATGAGAATTTTAAATAATGTGTACATAGTCAAAATAAAAAGGAAATAATTAATTTAGTCACATTCAAATGTGAATATATATTCACATCTACCTCAGGAATGAAAAGAAGTGTTTTATTTTCTCTCACTCTTTCTAAAGGCATCAACAGTAATACTTCCAGCTAACCTAAACCAGCTTTTTCTTCACATTTCTCATTGGCAACCCAGAACTAAATTACCCTCAGAGCTCTGCCCAACCAGTACGTTATTCCCTTTGTCCTGGGAAAACTGCTGGACCCATCTTACCCTTTGCGCCTTTCTACCCCAGCCATAGCAAGCACGCCGATGGACTTACAACCTAGAAAATACCTTGTATCAGCAAGAGTGAAAGCAAGCACTTTGCCAGGCGGCAGTAACTTTGCCATCTTGGGCAAATGCAGCTGATCAGAGCCCAAGTCCTCCCCTTCCAATCTTCCCCTCTTTCCTCCCGACTCCCAGCCAGACCTCACCCTTTGTGGCTGGCCTTCTTCCCCCGCTGCCTGCCACCTACCCGCCTTCCCCTGCCGTTCGGGAAAGCAGTTAGAAAAAGGAGAGGTAAAACTTTGGTTTGAGAATTGCTTTTTAATGAAAAGCATAATCGCTAGAAGCTTAAAAGTGTCATCACTAAACAAACTGTCAGAGTTTCAGTCTGCTTTGATGAAGACGGTGAATGAAGTATCAGAGGTTACATGGAGTGGTCTGTTCAGTACACAAGGACACATTGAGATCTGCCTGTGTCTCAACACTGGAGTTAATGCAGCATAAAGACTGAATGCTACAGGGCCCGAGACTAAGAGTTCTTTGGTTTTTTTATCTTATTTTTTACATACTAGCTAATGGGTCTGCATCAGTACAGAGAATCCATCAGGTGAACCCCCCCTGCCTAGGATCTTGATTTTTTTTTTTCTTTTAGATTTGCCCTCCTTTATTTACAACAGTGGCAAAATAACTTCAATCAAAATGAGGTTAAGATTATTTTTAACAGATGTTCGCTGCTGGCCTGACCCAAAATCCATTGACGTCAATGAGAAGACTCCATGGGGCTTTGGATTGGGTTCTAATTGTTGGAAAAATTAATGTTATTGTAAACCACTGGTCAGTGCTGTCACATGCTCCCCTTCTGTGCCAATTCTATATGACCGGATAACAGTATCACATAAATCTGTTCCAACTGTTGGCTAAGAGGCTAAAGGACACAGAGGTTTATCTTTTTAATTCTGAAGCACCCCCTGTCCTCCCCCCAGCACACCCCATGGCACAACTGTATTTACTTGACAGACTCAGCATGGTGGACAGTATTCATACAATCAAAACATTTCACAGTCAAACCCTGGGTGGGAATAACAGAATTATTAACGCTGACTGTATGAAGACAGCTGAACTATAGATATGTATGAAATGAGATACTTTGGTTCATATACTTTCAATACAGATTTCTTTTTTCCCCAAATACAGACCTGAAGGAGCGGCTGCACTTACTGTTAAGAAGACGGAAGTCTATAAACGGGTAGGAGCCACGGCGCTCGGAGAGAACCCCTGTCTGACCTCTCACCCGTGCATCTCCTGCAAAACACAAAATCCCCAGAGATGTTAGAAGGGGCAGCTGCCTTTCTCTGCTGTTTACATCTAGATCTATTTTCTATTCAAAGTGATGACGTTACGCTCTTCCAGTGGGAAAACTAAGGTCCAAAAAAATCATCTCCCATGACATCCCTGGGTAATTGGGTAAAGCAGTACAGCTGATATTGTCAGAACACAACCCCCCATGTTTATTCTATTGAACAGCTTCTCACTCAGTAAGTAGACTCTCACTGCTTCAGGAGTAGTGTAGAGGTCCATTTTTTTGCCCAGACAAGACCAGTTAGATTCTGTCATGGCATCACACACAAAGGTCTCAACTTTTGACTAGGCTCACAGTCCAACTGACCTCCAAACCTGTGGGACTGGTCACAAAATCATGAGTTGATGGAAAAAACCCCAAACAAAATATGAAGATTTTTTAAAGTTTTTTTGTTTGTTTGTTTGCTTGTTTTTGTTTTACTTACTGCTCTTTAAGCATTCTGGAAAATGTCAGCCTTTTCCTCAAACACCAAAGCTGCTTTATTTAAGCAAAACCTGATGTTCTCAGATGAGATTACTCCAGAGCTTTAGAATGTAAATTTAGATATCATAAAGTGACAACACAATACTAAGAACTAGTATCTCTGTGTAATTCACATTGACTAGTACCTGACTTACCATGTAACATTGATGAAATAGGCAAAACTCATTAAAGAAGAAAAATGCTACTCAGGATGAATAAGAGTTGCAAAACCTCATTCTAAGTAGACAGGAAGCAGTGGGAAGCAGATGTCATTTTTACATTTCCATAGCTTTAAGTATCTTGCACTGTAATTTCATAATTTCTTTATAGGCACATAACAAGACTAAAATATTAAAAAATCTTAAATAAGATGACGTTTGGAGATTTTAGAGGTTCAGGTTAGAGGACTCTAGTTCTTCACAATACCAGTTCCTCCTCTACCGAAACACAGGCCATAGTGCTGAAAGCATACCCGCTGCACTTCTGTACAGCTCACACTGTAGGCCCCTCAAGGTTTGCAATAAAATTATGAATTATTATTTAGTTTGAATTCTGCTTCCTCTGGGGTACGAATATAGCAACTGGCTAATCTAAACAAAAATAATTTAAGAATTTGGCTGCTAGTGCTAGCTTCTACTGCTTATGTTTAAAAACAAGAAAACATCTTGCAGCATAGAAGAAGAGCCTAGTTGGATGCTGTTATTTTTTCCTACCTACCGTTCCCTTAAAATGTGCTTACAAGTACGTTTAAGGGAAGAAAGCCAAGTAGAACTATTAAGTTAAATATTGAAGGTGGAGGAAAACTTCCGTGTCCTCTAGGGGTCCTTAGAGGTACGAAAGACACAGGAGCATGCACTCAGATTAAGAATATTTCAAACACAGTCACTTTTGATTATAAATATAAATCTATTTTCTCTCATCCTTACTTGTGCTTTGCTTTTTTGTTTCCAGAGACGGAACACGTGTTCGCTGTACTCAGCTCCCGCTTGCCAACCGCTGGCTCTAAGGAACCAGCCCAAAACAACTCAAGCTGTTGTTGACCCCACTTGCCCCTCCTGACAGCCGGGACAGGAGGTGCAAACCTCCGCCTGCTCTTCAGCTGTTGCACTTCAAAGGTACGATAGTAGCGTGGGTATACCTTCATCAGCAGTTTAAAATCACGTGTAAGTTGTGGCAAGGGCAGTATATAAACCTATTCCCCTGCGATCCTTCTGTTAAAGGCAGAAGGGTGGAGCAAATAGCTAGTTTGTAAAACACCGAAGCAAGATTCATCAGCACCCATGAGTCAGAACTCATAAGGCAGCACCTTGACTTAAAAGCACTACTCCCCGCCACAGGCAGACCCATCAGATTGGCTGATTCATGCAGAAAGAGGAAGAATAACAAGTATGTTGTACACATATAAACCCCAAAAAATCGGCCAGGCTTGACCCCATCACTAGTACAAGCATCAGCAAATTAAGAATAATTGTAAATTCAGAGCATGCCTTGATTGAGGCTTTTGTTTTTCTGTATGCACCAATGAATTAACAGGAAACTGCAAATAATCCCCTGCATTAACACATTGAGAAATATGTCACTGTGACTACATCAACAGATACTTTGAAAAAAAAGAGAGAAATTCAAACTCAAAAAAATTAAAAAAAACCCCAAGACATACAATACTGTAAACCCAGAAAGACTGGTTTTCTTTGTGGACATGAAAGAATAAATCTATCAGATGAAGAGAGGTACCACAGTACTAGAGAATAACAAAATCGTACACAGTTACATATGGAAGAAATTGCCTAATTCTGATCTTAATGGTATAACCCTGAATTCTGATGAGGAGAATGCTAGAGGTAGGTAAACAACTGAAACACAGAAGAAAACACAACATGGGCTTACCAAAGTAGACCATATAAGATAACACCTGATACTGAATCACTTCAAATAAAGGTAAGGACATAACAAAGTGCACTGGAAGGAAACATTTGCTTGGGAAAAGTTACTGCATTCCTGCAGTCTTTAGAAGATTCATATTGGGAACAGTCTTAAATTTTTTTATTGAAGATCTTGGCATGGAATTAGGAGAGCATCAGTGAGATGTGATGATAGCACAAAGCTGGGAGATACCACGTATATACAGTGCTCTAGTTATTTCAAATAAATTATTAATTTATTAATATAATCAATTTATTAATATATTTAATTATTAATTAATTTAAATAAGTTATTAAAATAAATTGTGCTATTTTAAAAAAAACTTTGCTGCTGCTGTCACCTTCTCTGCCCCAGCTGCTCTATGGCCCAGCTACCTGTAACTTCCACTGTCATTCTACTGGTAGTCCAGCTTCCTCTCATGGTGCTGCTGATGTCTCCTACAGAACTAAAGACTAGCTAACTTGGACACTATTCAGGCAAGGTAACTCTAATAAAGAGAGGGAAAGCAAGGGAGGTATTGATGCCATTAGTCAAAACACTTGGTGTAAGTTCATCTGAAATACTGTCTCTGAGAAAGCTGAATTCCTCCTGGAGGAAGTGCAGAGAAGGACCTGTAGGAAGATGGTCAGGGCACTAAAGAGCCGCTTCATAAAAGGAAAATCACCCTGGAGTAAGGCCCAAAGTAGGTTAGCAGCAGAGTGGGAAAAGAACTGTTTAGGTGATCAGAAGAATATCATTCTGAGGGAGATGAAAACAACCAAAGCAGCTGATGGCACTGGAAGAGCACCTGAAATAGTTAAGGACTATGCATGATGATTGATAAACTTACTACCAGTTCTACGTTCTTCAAATTAAGAAAACCAGCAAAATTGTGGACCTGAAGTCATGGAGAATTACTGGTTATTTGGATTGGCTATTTGTGTCATTTTACATTTTTTACAGATAATAAAATTTTGGGCTGTCTCTAGCATTGTAAGAAACCATATACAGAATAAATCTGCATCCCCCCTGACTTAGTAAAAGCCGCTAAAATCCTTATATTCAAGGATTATTAACTTTACCCTCAGGGAAGGCAAGTTTCTGATGAGTCAAAGATGTTATCAAGTAGCTCTACCTCATGAATTTGTTATTTCAAAACACTTCACCAGGTGCCACCTAGTCTCTTTATACATCATTAGAGAAAGATTAGTTAGGAAGTGGTGGTGGGCTAAATCAACCACACCTGCCTTCCTCTGTTTTTTCTTGGCTCACTTATTTGGAAAACATTTCTATTCTTCCCTATTACCTTTAATTACCTCTAAGTACACTCAACAGAGATACTAAAAATAGGGATTGCACCAGATGTACACCATACCACATTATTTTTAATTTCAGAGGACAAGGGCCATTAATGGCAACACACCAGACTCCCTTTTTTGCTTTGACAGAGGACTTCGAGGGTGACTTTCATAAATCCACCAGACCTTTACATCTCTTTGCTCTCCACCTTAAAATCAAGCTAAACAATTGTTCTGACAATTTATGCAATTAGCAGTTTTAGATAAATAATCCTTTTTGGAGCAAAAGGAAGGATTCTGTGGAAACAGGGCAGGAAATTTTGACAGCTCATTGTGTTCCCAAGTGAAACAAACAGGGTGAAGGGAAACGGCAAGGGTACAGGTTCTGCTTGGCTACATTGGGCTGAAGATGCAAGGCTGGAACATTTGCAGCCGCAAACACAAAGGGCTGCACCCTCGCCGGAGCCAAGTTGCCACGAGAGCTTCCAGCAGGGATATGTCCCAGGGGCCGCCGCGCTCTTGAATTTTACTTTGTCCTCATTAAAACAGACAAGAAAACAAACCAAGCGAACCAAGACAACCTACACTAGGTAACACGAGCCTGTGTGGTGCGTGCTGTGACTGACATGCACGACAGCTTATAGTCATGGGAAAATCGGATATGGGGCAGAAACCACAGTACTACTGCGGCCATAGCATCAGTGTGATTACAAGATGGGCAGAAGGGTTAAGAAAAAAATGAGGCAGCTCATAGCTGCCTGTCACATCTGGAGGAAAGAGCCATCTGCACCGAGGAAAACAACTTCTCCAAGACTTGCCTGAAATGATGTGGGATTCAATTTCACTGAGCAAGCACAACAAATTAGGAGAGAAACAGGGCCATAGCTGTGACAAAACAACAGAGCAGCTTCATGCAGCAGAAGTTAGGACCAGCCACCACATTATTGATTTTATTTAGTACACAGCTCTGTGTGGTAAGTCAGGAATACCACAGCAAATTCACAAGAGGTTACAAGTATTTATTCTAGTCAAGCTTTTCTACAATTTCCATCCAAATATTTCTTAAGCTGGCTGGTTTTGGACACATACTGCAGTGGCTGAGAACTTTCCATGGAAAACCGAGTGGCAGTAGTAAGGCCTCTCATGGACTCCATAGAGCCCCTGGCTCCTTCACTATTTCAGTTATGAAAAGGCCTGGGATTTCTGAGATGAAGGAAGATGAGTTGTTGATGTTTTATGCATCATTCTGGTTTTGGTGGAAAGCTTTCTAAAAAAGGGAAGTGTTGCTGTGTAAAAGTAGCAAACCCAGATGAAAAGTTAGGTTAAAAACAAGTAGCAGAATTACTGGTATTATTTTTGATATGAAGACTTCTAATGCTTGCTCATGGTGATTTGCGCTTGTTTGAATTATTTTCATTCTGCTGTATTAGTGTTATAAAGTTTACCGTAAATTCTCGTCTAGGGAAATTATTTCCTCATGTGTGTAAGATCTTCAGTGAACAAGAACATTTCCTTTGAACAGACATGGTGAGACTGATGTTAGAAGTTACAGAGACAAGACGACTCTCCAGCAGGAGAAAACTGGGGCAGCCACCTCACTTAATCCATTTGTAAGTATTGAGTTTTTAAGTATGTAAATATTCCAAAACATGAAGTCTGTGCCATACGATGCACGGTTCTACTATTTCTGGTAATAGTCCTAATGTGCTCATAAGTGGTGACTTCATCCAATGCATTCTTCAGTTTCATTTCAGAATGCTCTGCAAAGGTAAGTAACTGTTGGTACTCCCTTCTTAGAAAAGGGGCATAAAATGATGGTAAGAACCATCATTTGGTTTTGTAGATGTTTTTACACAGAAAATCACTTAATTTCCCCTGCAGTGGTCCTACCCTGTGAAAGAATTATTTTTATTTATTTTTTTACCAGTCATTTACCTGAATTTCAGCTAGTCAAAATTCCATCTCCAGACCAGCAACAGTTGCAGATGGAACATTTCACTCATCCTCTGTTTTCTTACAAAGCTGTATTTTGGAGTGAATGGTGGTTCTTATGCTCAACATAAACTAGTAGCACTGCCTGACTGTACCTGCCAACTGTAATTTCTGCCCTCCTTTACTGACCAAAATCCATACAACTGCTGTATCTTAAACAATATCATCACCGCTTGTGCCAATCAGTAAAATGCAAGAAACAGAAGCTGACAATCTGTTCATAAAACCCTCCTCAATGCTACAAGTTTCCTGGTAAGTTCACTTTTGCACTGTTGCATAGCCTGTCTGGATATACAGACAGAGGAAGACCCTAGGATCCACTGGCATGCCTCTAACAGCTGGTCCATTCCGACAAATGAACATCTAGAGTAAAGGTAAAGGAATATTTTACAGACACTCTTGAAATCCTCCCTTAAACTGTATCAGATCACATCAGTAACTCTAGAGAAAAGATTTTGAACTGAAGTATCTTGAGGCAAAGCTATTACAACATGCCGACTTTGGAAAAAGTGCTTGCAGACAACTGAAATCCAAGAGGATAAAAAAACTGCCATAGAGAACCAGGCAATAGCAGTCACCAGAAATTCAGATACTGGAGCAGTACCCATATTACCCTCTTCACAGACTTGTTTGTTCTTGCTTGAGCAAACACAGAGCCTGCAAAACTAAGCAGCTACCTCCAACTGAAAAAATGTTGAGGGACGATTAGGACAGACAATCCTTCACGTTCTAAAGAAGGTAGCTTTCCAAAATGTCAATACATTATATTGCACTGAAAATGCTTTCCATTGTTTCTGACTTTGATAACGGGCTACGAATTATTGCCTTAAGGTCAGATGTATTTCATGCACTTGTAGGTGTAAGTCAGTGGAGAGGTGTAGGTGCCTCCACCCAGTGACTAACACTTAGAGGCTGAATTGCCTTTCAGAGTTGCAGGGCTTTGACTTTGACTGCAGACCTAGCCTAAGACACCTCTGTTCCTAAATTAGGTGCGACGATTATGAGCACAGCATACCAGGGGAAGAATCCAAGACCTTGCCTGTGAGTATCATATTCAGGCAGCCCAGACCACACCAAACCTCTTATCTGTAAGTATGCTTTTCACTGGGATTATCCCTGTGACTGTTGCTATCTATTTTGTAATCAATATAATAGATGCATACACCTGCATTTCACACCAATGTGGGCACACCCTCAAACACATACTGTGTACGTTCGTACAGTGCAGTATTATCTCACAGCACAGTTAAACAAAAATCAGCACTTGTTATGCAATAGTAATGGGAGTACTGTTCTCTAGAAAAAGAAATAACCAGCTCCTTGATACTACTGTGTGATAATTACTCAATTATCAGTATTTTCTAGCCAAAAATATAAAAGTTTATATAGAAGTTTACATAAAGTGCTAAACCACTGGACGCAAAGACAGAAAGGGAGCATAAGAACATGGGCAAATTACACAGACCTCTTATTCACATACAAACTTTTCTTTTTAGAGACATAAGAAATTCAGATATAGCAGTTTGCCAACATGAATTTTGCCTATTTAGCCAATGGCTTTCATATGCAGAAGAAAAGATACACAATGTTGGCATCTAGCAGCAAAGAATAGACAGTTATTGAACTAAAAGCATGAGACAGGTCTTGGAAAAAAGAATCCAGTGAGAAAGCACGGAGACTTGTATAATTACAGCATTGCAAGCACAGAAAACAGGTCATCTATCACTACCTCCACACCTGAAAGGAACAGTTTAGACAACCATCTTGACTTTGGTAAATATTTTGCTTAAACTATACTGTAAGGAGCCAGCCATCTACTATCTAGGGGGATGAACTCACTAGTAAAAGATGAAAATGAAAGCTTGGGAAAACAGGCAGCTAGGAGGAGATGTGATTCTGCATTATTTTTTTTGAGTGATCAATTTATAATTCCCACTCTTGCCTGCAGTTTATAGTACTCATAAGCAGTAGCATGTGACTGATGACATCTTGAGAATCTCACTTCTGCTGTGGTCCTGAATGACAGCACTTCAGCTGACCTGAGGCTTATCATACTGCTGCTGCTCTGCAGGGTTCAGGGTAGTAAAAGAGGTCCCAGGGCACTTTGCTGGATACGGAAAGCAGACTTGCACTGCTCAGGATCCTCTTAGTAAATTGGTTATCACCACTGCTAGTGCTAGTGCTAAGAACCACCTGTCTGTATTTTGAAGTTCTTATATTGCATTATTGTTGGAGCTTTAGTCTTTTCTCTCTCCAAATATTGATCACTGACTTTCCAGGGAAAGTGGATATTAATATAGATAGGGCACTGAACTGTCTTGACAATTCTTGTCTTCCTAAAGGGTTAGATAGCTTGTAAATTACTCTGCATTAGAGGATGGGAGCTATGCTAGCAGAATCAGCAGAATTGCTACCATTGCTATTCCTCTGGAGCCCTGCTGGGAAGTGGCAAACTTACTGGTTTTCTCAGGTATGAAACTGAATCTAAAGTATCACCTCAAAAACTAAAGGCTACATCCTGAAATGTTAAGAGCTGTAATAAAAGTAGTAACAATAGCTACAGCATGACCTCAGCAACAGGTAGCAGGTTGCATTATCATGGCAGCTTTGAAGATATCTTACACTCATGCTACTCTCATGCCTCTCCCAAATAAATTACAGCATAAATAAAAACACATTATTAGCTATTTAAATTGCGCTTTTGGATTCCAGTCTTCCAATAGACACCCAACTGTTAAAATAACATGTATTTAACAACGAACTTCTAAGACTTGGATACTTCCAATTCTATATACACAAGTTTCCAAAATAGGTTAAGTAGTTTAATAGAATGACTTTCATTTTGTGTAAAAGAAAAAGCACAAGGAATCTGTGTTTTGTCCAAGACCAATGCCAAAAGGAGGTATAGAGTTCAGATCTCTATGCATAATGCATTAAGTCAAGCTACTTCTATTGCCAGTGCCCAAAAGATACAATTTTCTTCACTCATAGGTACCCCCAGACCCTAAGTTGTCCAAACTATAAATTGCATTTTCTTAACTGTAATAATGTTCTAGATATAGCTGCTCTTTCAGAGACCCCTTTGCATTTGCCTATGTGTCGCAACTTCAGACTGAATTCTGTCAAACATCTCCATCCTATTCTATTACATGGATATCTGATTTGAGCATTATCAATGCTTTCAATACTTCTACTGTGAGAACACAACCAGACTCCTTGAATCCACCGGTGAGGATTTTGCAGTTGAATAACAAGTTCTTTTTCTGCAGAAAGTTGAGGTAATTGTTGAGCATTTATTCAACCAAATTTGCTTTACTGTTCTGCATTCTCATTTCTCACCTACCTATAATATTTAAGTGAGCTTTTTAATTAACTGACTTTAATTATTTTTTTTTTAATTCTACAATTTCCTCAAGAACCATTGTTTGCAAGTATATGCATTTTATGAGTTGCATTGACAAGCTACCTGAGCCACAAGGCATCATTCTCATTTTCTGTTTCAGGCACTATTATGTGGACAACCTGAAACTAATTGATACTACAATCCACGAGTGTCTCATATATCCAGTGATTAAAATTTGATGTATATAATTAATTTATGTAAAATAACAATTGATATAATGACATAAATAGTAAGAGAAAAATGCTGATAATTCCTAAGTGGAATACAACAAATGGAGCTTGCTTTGGGAAATGTTCAATAATTTTAGACTAACATTTTTATTTCTGAGAGAGGTCTTTTGGAATTAAAATGTGGGATGGCAGTCGTAAGCCCTGAGCTCATTGCCTGGATTCCTATGGAACAAATAATTTCCTTTCCATGCCTCAGCTTTCCACTTCTGTGTTTTGTTTGTCCTGTGTAGACAGCAAGTTCTCTAATGCACAGCCTCAGTGGTTCAACAACATCTACCTGCAGTCCTGGTCATGGTTGCTACATGGCCATAATACAAACACTAATGATGTCTGCTTTTTGTACCAGCAACAATTAAGTTAGACAACATTCAAAGAAAATGAATACAAAGGGTTTTACTCATGCCATCAAACTAAAAATGACTTTCAACTCTTAACAGGACACTTAAGAAAATTACCCTCTATTTCCACAGCTTTGCCCACGACATTTCTACAGCCTCCCTTTCCAATGAAACTATAAAAGATAGGTGTTCAAAGCTCTAAGTAGTAATACAACAATTGCCATTACACCAACACATCACCTACTTCTGAAATGCTTAACATCAGCCAAAACCTGAAGTCTGTCAACAGTTTTTATGCAATGGCAGTTTTGCCTGTGGAGGAGCTGAGTAGGGAAAGTGCAAGACCTTTGGAATTTACTCCCTTTTCATTTTGTGCAAGAATTGCATGGCTGCTATTCACCTCACACAGGAGGAGCTTCAATCTCCACTGATTCAGCCTGTCTCCCTGTATCTAACATGTCTGTCTAAAGATCGTATGGTGCTTGCACAACCCTTTAAGGTACATCAGTACAGAGTCAACTTCAGAGGTGAGACACAATAAAGTAAATGAGTCTCAGTCTTGTGCATTAACCACAGGATGATCCTTCCTCATCAGTCTCTGCTCGTTCTTCACCTCCTCTTTTCCAACTCCCCTCTGCACTATATGTGTGTATATATATATGTATATATCCCTAACTCGTGTGTGATCCTTCTTCTTCCTCCCCTTCTCCTTGACTCCCTGGTAATTCAGCCTCCCCTCTACTCACTGCCTTCTACTGAGGCTGGAGTACTGCATGGCCTTTTACCAGCAAGCCCAGCAGTATCAGCCACTTACTCCTCCTGATGGGGCTGCCCAGGAGTCTTCATGGCTGGGAGAAAGCAATGAAAGGAAGGCGGAGAAAGAAGCATGGAGCGTTGGCTCAGCAGCACAAGAAGGTGCCTGTAATATCTTGCAGGAGAAAACTTTATTCACCACCTGAAGCTTTGCTCTGATTAAGAGCTTCATCTACACATGAGACTGCAGGAACAAATGTTTGAGATTAAGGATTTGACTTTTGTTTGTACATTGTATATTGCAATATATTCTTTTTTATATTCAAAAGCAGTATCTATGGCCAATAGCTGGGAACCTTCTTTCTTATTGGTTTTGAATCTGATTTAGTTTCTCTGTGGAACATACAAATACCTCCATAACTCAGGGAATTATTGAACAATAAGGCAAGAGAACTTTGTCCAAAATAAGCACAGGTAACCTTAGTATTATTTGCTTATTCAAGATGCGTGTTTCCTGAGCTAGCCCACATCTTATCATGTAATATTTCTTCATCAGAAAAGCTTATTGTGATAGAAACCCCTTTTTCTTATAAGACTGTTTTCTATTTAGAAAAAATAAAAACAACATATGTAGATAATATAAATATTTTGAGTGGAACCTTTTTCATTTTGATGCTACACACAGGAATAAAGATGCATAAAGTGGAAACTGAGCTTGACTGTTCTACAGCTTGGAGAATGTTTTTCTCTTCCTGTTTTTTACACTGTATTTTACAAACAATTGATTGGATCTTAAAAAAAAAAGAAAAACAAACCCCACCAAATCCAGAACCCCATCCCAGCTAAAATTTAGCANCTGGATCTTAAAAAAAATAAGAAAAACAAACCCCACCAAATCCAGAACCCCATCCCAGCTAAAATTTAGCAAATATGCAACCTCTTGCACCTAAACAGATCACTAATCTGGACTGTCTTTGCTATGTACTATGCATTTAAAGTTTAAAACTTTAGAAAAGGGTGGAACAAGAGAAACTCCTGGATCAACCTCACATTACTCAAACACTAGCCTGCCCTCTGTGCCCCATTCTCTGTTATGGTTCAGTTGCATTAAATATTTACTGTCTAAGTTACAATTAAATAGCAGTTTACCTTCTTTATTCATTGCACATTCTTGAGAGGTGAGCATGAGCTGGCTCAAAGAAAAGTAATTAGCTACATATTTCTCTAATTACAAAACTGTTGATAAACAAATCTAATTAGGTGCTTGCCATTGGCAAAGACTGGTATTTCCCCAGAACCTGGTTTTGTGCTTCCCCTCGGCTGAGATGGCTGAGCACCAACCAGGATGCCAAGCAGTGGCAGGAGCAGCTGGCATTTGGGCTTCTTCCCCAGCAGATGTGCTGGCAACTATGGCTTCGCTGAGCCCATCAGATGTGCAAACTTCTGCCAGGTAGCCTCTGCCCAACTTGTTCTGGTGAACAGGGGTTTCCATCCTAGTTCCTTATTCCAGAAACTGCAAAACCTTAATATCTAAAAGGAAGAGTGACTAGCAAGATATGCGGAGAGGGTTAAACATAGCTCACTGTAACCAGAGCCCCTTTCAATGATCCTTTACATCACCACCTCCTTCCCTCATCCCATAATTATGTACTCCTAGTCTTGATTCCACTTTGACACTGAAGTTACAAATGTCAATGTCACATAAGGGACCTGCACCAAACACCACCCTTTGGGACGAAAGGCCAGGCGTACCTGAAGGGAACCCTGTCTTGCCCTGGAAACAGCAATGGATCGTGCTTGGCCCCTTGCTGAGGAGGACAGACAGAGCAGGGGAGGGGAAGTAATTTTCTCCTTCCTCCTACTCTGTACATCCTTCCACAAGAAGTGGGGAAAAAACCTGGTTTTCAGACAGTGAACTACTGGGTGCATCAATACGTGTCTGTTTAATAATCTTCCAAAACCACTATGAATGGACAGAAACATGAACCAACATTGTAAGAACCGTACTACTAATTAATCTACTAACTGCCCTAACTCAGAAGTCTACATTCATGAACCACTACACTGGATCTACACCTAGAGGCCAGGTCTGCCATTTGGGCCCACCCCTGGCGTAAACTTTGCCAAAGCTTTATCTCTACTGTGTCAGTGCCAAGAATGCTTCTGGCAGGCACCCCACACCCATGGGAGCCAGCGATGCAGCGTCCTGGGGACGCTGGCTTTCCAGAGCATGCCGGCATCACACCTCTTCTGGAGGCCAAGAGAACCCATAAAAACTTCCTATTTAATGTCTTCCAATTACTTCATCATTTAAGAAGTGTCACTAGTGAATGTATTTCATTGTGCTATCTACACTATTTTTATCTGAAGTTAACGAAACCCCCTGCTAAATATAGAAAAACAACAAAACCAAACCAGCAACAAAAATATTAATATTTCAAACAAATTTACATGAGAAATGCCAATTTATCCAGCTGACAGTGTATGCTGCAACACTGCCTCTCTCCACAACTAGAGCTGAAAACAGAAGCTGAGGCTTTTGTGTCCTGTATTTTAACACGTTCTTAGGGAATTCAAATAATTGCAGAAGTCTTTCAGAGAGAGGAGGAAACTGCAGTCTAAAACTAATACAACAAACAGACTTTTTTGGGTGGAGGCAAAAAATACTGAAGATGTTTTTATAAATCCTAAGGGAACAATAAACTGTACAAACAATAATTTAATTTTGTTTTTTCTCAAAATTTACCTTTAAATTACAGCTTAGCAACCCAAGAGTTCTGTCTTAGATACTCATGGAACAGATCCTTGTCTGAACAATCCAGCTCCTCAGGCTCCTCCTTAAACAGTATTTTAGAGGAGAAAGAGCAAGACCGCTTCAGTATTTGCTTTTCACAGACCCCTGTAAATTCCAATAGAGAATAACTCTGGCAGAGACTTTTTTGGCATGTGTGTGTGAAGGCATATAAAAACTATTTCTTGACTCATCATACTCTTGTGCAATTCATACTAAGCAGAGATTTTTTTTTTTTTGTTTCCTCTGGGAATTGCAAGCCATAACACAGAAAAAGCAGTAAGATTATTGTCTTTTTCTTCAAAGCACATCAGCTGGAATAAACATGTAAGTATATCTTAAAGTAACATCCCGAAAAAAAGTTATGTTTTTCCTTGACTTGACCGTAACAGTATATTCAGTAGCTAATGGTTACCAAAGAAAAATTGAGAGCTGTATGAAAAAATAACTAGTTAGACTCTACTTACAAATGATATCTAATACAAAGTTGCTGCAAATTAGCTTTTATTATAGAACACAATTCAGAAACTCTGCTAGAAAACTCACAAGAACCTTCTCTCCCCAAATATTTGGCTAGGTCTCACTGAACCAGTGAAACACCTGAACACTTGAAAATTTTGAAAAAGTTAAATTTTAATTTGGTTCTACACTGAAGAGAAAGTCCACGAAGATTTACAAGAATCAGCTCATCATTATCACATTACTGAAGAATGTCATAAAATTCTGTCTATAGTTGTAAAACTGACTAATATTTTGGACCAGGCTATAATACCAGGTGTATATTACTGGGAAAAATGTTGTACTCTGTTAGTTCCCACACAAGTGTAGCAAGGTAATGTACACTGTATGAATGGGTATTCAAATACAGATCCTGTGCCAACTACATGGAGAAAAACATTGATTTAAATTCCACCAGCAGACAGAAGCGTGCCCAAAATCCTAACAAAGGACATATATTCCAGATCTTAAAGTAAGATCTTAAACTAAGCTTCCTGTTTTATTCCTTCCCAAAACCTAATGACTGAGTAATTGTCTCTCCAGAATGCAACAGGATCCATTGCAATACGAAGGGATTGTTACAGAGGAAAATAAATCACTTCGTCCAGCACCACCTTATTTGTGCAGCAAGTGTACTGCAGCTGTGAGCCCATACTTCAGGTTTGTTGTTTCACTATGAGATGTTCCTGTTCTCTCCGTTTTTATGAAAGCAAGCTGAGCAAATGTTTTTTTCCTAGATCTAGGAAGGACAATTTTTCCTAGATCTCAGGGTATCAAGTACTGGTGCATTCAGTCCTTGTGTTGGCTCCTGTGGTTGCTCTGAGATCTGCTGGCCCATCTCCAGGTATCTCAGCAGCCTTGGACGCAGATGGCTGCTGGGCAGAGAGAGCTCATGTGCACGAGGGCTGGTGGAAGTGGCTACAAGTGGTTACTCCCCACAAGGGAGTTGAGCAGCCTGTCCTGCTTCTTCACCTGAAAAGACAAATCTTATTTAACTGAACTGACTTTCCATTTTAATATAAAAGGGGAAAAGATTTCAACTCTATGAAAGCTGGAATGGGGCTCTGGAGTTGACCCCGTCACCTTCCCATTGCTTGATCTTCTCTGTGACCTCATTTTCCTATCTCAGTAACTGACATCATCACTGGGGCTCCTGGAAAAGTAACTGTGTTGGGCTGGGGTGGTGTTGGGAGTAATAAGAAGAAAGGGACAGGTTGCCCTGAGCCCTCCATGGAAGGAACAGCCCAGCCAGTGGTCCCCCAGGACCCTGATACAGGGGCCACAGTCCCTGTTCCCAAACCTTTCTTTTTCAGAAACTGAGCAGCTGCATCTGCATTTGGATGCCACAGAGTCTGCAGATGCTGCAGGAACCACTGGGGTCAGTGAAAGAACAAAAATTGTTGCGGGTGGTGGGAGGTGGAAACAACCTCAGGCAAATAGGGCCCTATCATTAATTATAGAACCACACTATTCTGTTTGCATATTACTGAGGAGTCTTGACATTTCAGATCAGAAACTGAGTTGGAAATTACAACTTGAAAAAAATCACATGTATTCAAGGTCGTGATCCACCAGTCACAGAACTCCATCTCCTGAAAACAGTGACACCCTGCATTCCTAGGGCAGTCATGTCGGGCTGCACAGACAATTCAGGACAGACTAATACATTTTTCAAAAAATAGAGCCAAAATTCACTTATTATCAATTTTTTCCACAGTCAGGTAAAAATCTGGAGTGGAACAGACAGAAAATGCAAGAAATTGAGGTTAATATTTGCTTTCTAAAATGGATTATATGTAACTGTTAGTAAGAAGTAAGCCTTGTATCCATCCTCGACATGCTAACACATACAAAGGAAAAACATGATATTATACACTAATACCTACTGAAATTCAGAAGATTCTGGCTACAGAATACTTTTCCTTTGGGTATGGACACCCCCCCTTTTTTTTTTTAATCAGTCTAATCTGATGATACGTGATGGAGAAACTGAACTATGTTTTGGTAGGGTAGGAAATCATTGTTTTGAGTAATAGCTTGTCTAGCAGTTGTAAAAGGTAGGCTATTGGATTTTCTTTCTCTATAAAATGAGCTTCTCAGAGAAAAGCATAGACAGCTAAACCAGCACAGAGGCTGTTATTTGAGTTTCTTCCACAACTACAAGGTACTGGAAACAGAAGCACCTTTGCCAACAACCTCTGTAGCACTACTTACCATCATCAGATAATATGCATGATTATAGAGAGAAATAGTAGCCATGGAGTACAAATGGTTTCTTTGCACTACATTTAAGAGAGTGTTGAGGGAGCGGAGGGAGTCCAAAGGCAACTATTCTACATCTTTCCCCACCGTTTATTTCAAACTTCTTTCCTTGATTTTTTTCTCCAAGATTTTATATGCTAAGTCTTACCATATTTTTCTTTGAAATCAAATAGATTTTAGCTCTCATGAAATTCTATGTCATCTAATCAATACTGGAGCACGTAGTGTTATGATAACTTTTCTATAAATATTAACATTATATACAGTAAAAACAAACATACTGACCCCCCCCCCCTACATCATAGGGTATCTTCAAATATCTTCAGAAGATTTTATATCCTACTCTTTGCAGGGCAATATATTCCCTGACCAAAACAGGCTTACACATTTGATGGAGTCTGAGAAGAAATTCTTTCACAATCTTAATTGTCGCATCTTAACAAAAGTAATAAATAGGACAGGTAGTAGAAATATCTTAATTTTTCTGAAAGCTATTCTGTACATCCGAGAAAGCTTCATCTCTACCCATTCTTCAAAGGCTTTTATTATTTTATACAGTATAATAAACTTTCAATAAGACCTTGTGTTTTTCTGTCACATTGGTATGAATTCTTACCCTACTTAATGTATTTAAGGGTTTTTCCCCTTCCCAGTGTAATTTTTTTGAAATAGCAGGCACTTAACATTTCAGATTTATCATAATTAATTTTATACCCAAAGACTGCCAACAATATGTTTGCTATTCTATTACTTTTAAGAGGAAAAGTGGGTTTGTATAAACAGCCCTATATCATCTGCCTGGCAAGCTAGCTGCTCCATCTGTGAGTGGCCCTTTAGTTTGGAAGTTCCTGCCTGATTGCCGCAGACAGATGTTCTTCTGCTGTAGCTGTAGACACCATGGAGGCTCCTTCCATGTTAATTAACCAGCTTAGAGATGTTCCTTTCCCTATTCGAAAGCCTAAAACCCCTTATACACAGCAGAAACACCAGGTCTCACCTTACCTCCAAAGCCATGTTTTCCTAAACGCAGTGGTTCTAAATATCTCCTCTAGCTGTTCAGTGGCATTTTCTTTGTCAGTAGACCCCCAGATAACTTACCTGTTATTATTCTGTATTGTATAGCTCACAGTAGAGCTTTTCTATTATTATCTGAAATTCATCCCCCTACCATGAATCCATACTGCTCTGTGTATATACACCTAACGTGTTACTACTAGTCTGTCAACACGGGGGGAGCAAGAACTAGTCGATTCGCAGGAATGAAATACATATAAATGACAAGCAGTCTCTTGTTTTCTTTAATGGCATTTCAAATACCTTTGCTTTCTTCCAGGGGGAAGGAATTTCTCCTCCTTAAGAGCATTGATTAAACAAGCCTTGTAATGAGTTTGCTAACTTTTCTGTGTGCTACTTTGAGTAGCTATCAGTCATCTCACTCGATCAAAGGCTAGACTTGTAACCTGCCTACTGCCTTCCTCCCCCCAGCACAGGCTGCTCAGGAAATATTTCCCCCAATATTTGGGGTAGAGAAGACTGCAACAGCAGTAGTCATCACATTCTCAGATATCTCCTTCAGCCCACTCTATAAATGCATGCCTTATAATGGCACAACAATGTATCTGTCTGTCTTTGCTTCCTATTAAAAAAGAGCTTTTCATCCCTTTAACAGTTACTGAAATAATTTTTATTGGCTGATCTTTTCCACCATAATTTACTAACCCTCTACTTTTATTCTCTTTGTCTTCAGGACATAAATCCACTCCTCTCATAAACATAAAACCAGCTGATGCTTTTATAAACCTGTTGAGTATCACCAACTAAAGTAGTGTAAGTCCATTGATGAAAACTGCCTTTATTTCTCTGACATAAGAGAGAATCATCACCCAGGTTACTTTCCCAATCTCTTTAATAAGGCCTCATCTTCTTTTACCTCTCCTTTATGTTTTCACCTTAAAATGTACTATAGCAAGGAAGGTCCAGTCAGCTCCCACCCTTGTTAACCATTCAGTGGTACATCCCATCCACCTGATCCTTTCCTGTTTCCTTTTTTTCCCTTCTTTCCCTAACATATGGAAATTCAGCCTAGCTTGGTGACAAAAATGTTTAACCCCTCCTCACCCAAGCAGTGGTCTGCTTTTCATGTTTTGGGCAACTACGCTGAGAGATCAGCATCATACTCTACTTGCCAGAGACTACTTTTCACTAAAGTAACCTAGGACAGTGCCTGAAACACTCTTATGTCCTCCCACATGAGTCAGAAGACTCTAGGTCTCTCTTGAATTTTCTTGAATTCAGGAAGAGGTTGCCCACTGAGGCTGTACAGTCTCCATCCTCAGAGGTTCCTAACACCTGGCTGGGTGACCTCAGCAACTGGGTCTGACCTCACAGCTGAGCAGCAGGTTGGACTGGAGACCTGCAAAAGGCCCTTCCACCTGTGTGGTTCTGGGGATTTTAACTTGATGTTGTGACTCTGGGCTTGTTTGAGAGTAGAGGATGGCAGAGTTGCAGGCAGCTCTGTGCAATTCTTTACCACTGCAGCTGTTTCTGCTTCTGGAAAGGAAAAAAATGTCTTGCTTTAAACATTTAACATGATCTTCCTTCTCTGCTTTGGGAGAATTTCAAGGTATTACTTTCTTTCATGAATCTGTATATCCACCATATTCTCTGAGAGTTCTGCTCCCAATGTTTATTCACATTCTCCAGGTCACTGACCCCACTAATCACTCTTTCTACATCACATTTAATCCCAGCAAATCTAATTTCCGCTGAAGATTTTGAGAGAGTTCATTTCTGAGATTAACCTATCGAGACTATCTCTGGTAGCAATGTCAATTTAGTTTTCATCTTTGCTTTGGCAGGAAGCAGAACAACATCTTGAACCCTACAGACCTCGCCTGCTCTAAGTTAATGTTATCCTCCCTGAATTTCTTTCAGGGAAGCTGCTTTTCAAACTGTCTCATCCTCTGCTCCTCATGACCTGCACAGGCAGGTCAGCAGGTTGCAGACAGCCCAGGCGCAGCGCTGTGCACCACCTGGTTCAGTGGAGATCAGGGTCCAGGCAGCCATTTGCGACCCTTCGTAGATTTTGTCTGCATCAAAAAATTCAACACCCCTCTTCTCTTCCCCCACCATTCATTTTTTTGTTTGTTGATGCTTCCTTTTATGTTCTGGGTTCAGACAGCACCGAAAAATGCCACTTTAATATTGATCCAGTTGCATCAGGAATAAAATAGGCCAGAAATCCTGCGCTGACGTGTTAACCTCTGTTCAGAGCCGTTGAATGGTTAGGCTGCCAAATTCCTGACAAGAATATGGTTGTTACTAAAACCCTATCTTCTCATCTACAAGACGTTACTTGAAGTCCTGTAATTGCTAGTTTTGGGGACATATTTCACACCACAATTTAGCCTCATGTCCTCTGAGCCAAAGAATGTTTGTTTTGGCCCTGCAAAGTGTTAGGTCTTCAACAAAGTGCAGGTGGGTGGGTGGTCATGCTCCAAGTCTCAGCCCCTGTTGCTCTCTAATTTTTCATATTTTATTTAAGTTTTGATTTTGTAGTAGCTTTCCCACAGCCTCTTGCATGCACTCATTAAAATGTTAAGCCACATGCAGACTCTGGCTATATAGGATGCATATATCTTGCTTCCCAGATATTTCTCACCTAGAGGTGTCTGAAAAGTAACTAGTCACCAGTGGGACAAAGTTTTGAGCAACAGTTTCCCTAACCAACACAACTACTGAAACCAACTACATATGTTTGCAGAAATAATTCAAATCTTGTGACAGAAGTTGCTTCTCCTGCTCCCCCATCTCAGCTGCATGACACTGAATCAATACTTTGTAACTGGAGCTATGCAGCTAGGCAGATTTACACCAGTAATTTACAAGACTTTGAAAAATAAAACATTCTCAGGTTCCACTTGGGCATTTGACATCTTTCAGACAACATGCCATCATAAGACATTACACCATGCTTTGATCTGTGAAGTCTCCCATGCATTAAGTGATTTTCAGAATGCAATTGCTTCAGAGCACATGATCTTTTTTTTAAACTCCACAGTTAAAAGCAAATGCTTTAAAAGCCTGAGACAGATAATATGTGTGATGTATCCGATAGCAGGACCAGTAAAGATGAGCGCAGTAGTCTCATCATAGGCTAGAAGTCAAAGACAATTCAAGGCAGCAGCTGGAGAGAACAGTACTGAACTAACATGTATTTTACTCAGCTTGGCCATGTCACCTCTACTTTTCTCTGTATTATCAGAAAGTTCCTGCCCCTGAACTGCTTCCAGTGTTTTACTGCTGCAAATATTTGCATGTCAGCCATGATGAAAACTGATTCATCTGAAAAAAAAAGGCAAAAGCAGTCTGGTACAAATTTCGTTCTCTCAGTCACATCAGTTTCCCAGTTATCACTTGGCATCAGCACAGCGATAAGAACTGGTGAAGTGAATATCGCCACTAGAAACATTTACATGGCAATTCTGTGCAGGAGTAAAGCCCAAGTAGTCTGTGCTTGTTTTGTTTTTTTTTTTAAACCACAGGATAGATCACACACATGAATTATTCTAATGACAAACTATTAATGCACAGCAATGATCCAGGACTTCTCTAAAGGCTATACTGGCAAAGCAACAAGTTGCAAAGTTGGCCATGAATTAAATCAGACTGGTGTAGCATTTGAGCAGCTGGGTGCCTGAACAACCTCCCAATGGGAAGAGAAGCAGAACATAAAGAAAATGAAATATAAATATATAGACACATTTGAAAGATTTTTGAGATGTAATGTCTCCAACAGCAGTGAATTGATGAGCTAGTCAAAATTATTTCAGTGTAAATTTTTTATCATGGGAAACAAAGGTTTAAACACTGCAAATATTTCAGGAACATGCCCCTTTCCCAAAATTTTCTTTTACAGTGCAATTCTGAGATGAAAGACTTTGAGGAAAAGATTGAAGTCAGGAAAATAAACAGTCCTCTCACTCTTGTTTACACTTTTATTCACTGGGAAAACAAATGTTTGGGGATAAACTGAAAGAAAACACACATGTTCTGACCCTGTTATGTCTTCAAGAAATACTGCAGATTTTTTATGTGACTAGTGATTAAGATCACAAAATTCACATTTTTTTCACCTAGTATTGTTAGGGGTTGCTTTCCTTCGCAAAGCCTTCTGCAAATGATCAGATGGATCCTGACCGGTCCAAAATACAGGAAGAACACCAGCCTTTTCCAGTTAATGCAAGCAAGGCATCAATGTAATCTAGGCTCAGTTCATGCTCAGGTAGCTGTTAAACATAAAACCCATTTCACAGATGGGAAACCAATGTTGGAAACTGAAACTGACTTCTGAGAATCCATGGTTTTTAAACCATCAAGTCCAAACGCCTTCATGTCAAACTTCTCTCATCCTTTACCCAACTACTAATTAAAAGGTTTAGTTTAAGACTTCTGCACTTCAGGACAGAGGTGGAGAACAGGGTGGCACCTCAGGTATTCAGTGCCCATCATCCCTGCAACAGGCAGACAAGGGATGGGCCCAGATGATTGCAACAGAGAAACAAAAGAAAACCATCATGACCCCCAAATGTGACTTGTTTTAAAGTAAACTGTCCTGGTTTCAGCTTAATTCAGAGTTAATTTTCTTCCTAGTAGCTGCTATAGTGCTGTGTTTTGGACTTAGTATGAGAACAATGCTGATAACACGCTGGTGTTTTTTTAGTTGTTGGTCAGTAGTGTTTGTACTAGTCAAGGACTTTTCAGCTTCCCATGCTCTGCCAGGGGCATGAGAAGCTGGGAGGGGGCACAGCCAGGACAGCTGACCCGAACTGGCCACAGGGCTATTCCATACCATACGGCGGCGTCACGCTCAGTATAGAAACCAGGGGAGTTGGCCGGGAGGCAGCGATCGCTGCTCGGGGACGGGCTGGGCATCGGTCAGCGGGTGGTGAGCAATTGCATCGTGCATCACTTGTTTTGCATATTCTTTTATCATTACTATTATTATTATTTTCTCTTTCTCTACTATCCTATTAAACTGCCTTTATCTCAACCCACGGGTTTTAGGTTTTTTTCAGTTCTCTCCCCCATCCCACCGGGACGGGGCGGAAGGGTGAGCGAGCGGCTGTGTGGTGCTTGGTTGCCGACTGGGGTTAAACCACAACATAAACTCATGCTGAAATTGAAAAATGTCCTGTATTTATACTCAGGTCACTAAATGATCCTACACAAAATGTGACACAAAACATCACTACAACATACAAAGCAAGGTACAGGGCTGGACCCAAGTTTTGGGATTCTTTTAATGCAGCCGAGTGGAGGGGTGGCTCCTGATTCTGGGCTCTGGGCCACAAACAGGCAGCCTAAGTGCCATGTCCTAGTGCCACTTTCTTTTTCCACTTGGATGCAATAAAAGGTGAGTCTAATTGCAGGTGCAATTGAAGCCTTCCATCTATCAGGTCAATGCACACTGCCCTACAGTAATTTTTCACCATCTGTAAGGCAGAGGCAGGAGACAAGTGGCATTAACTAAAACCCACTCATAACTAAGGGAAGTGCTCATATAGAGAACTGAAAAATCAGATGAAAATTAATAGAATAGCCAGAAGCAAACAGCGTTATGTCCTTGAAACAAGGGAGCATTCAAATAGCATCTATTCCATCTTCATAAGCTATGGATAATTATCTCTCACTAGAGTTTTGAACCTCAAATTACTAAATTTCATTAAACCTCCTCAGACCTCAGTATAAATACTGCTGTAGAAATAGGATGTCTTTCCTCTATGGGAGGTATTAGTCCTGAAGAGGTCACATTGCTAAGTAGAAAAGAAGTCACTTTGAAAAAGAACTTGCACGTTCACTGAGGCAAGACAAGAGGCAGCAGTCGGTATATACAGCCTGGATCCTAAATGGCTGCAAAGTACCCAGTAACATGTCACCAAACAGCTGAGCAAAATAGAAATGGTAACGTACATGCACACCTAAAATATGTAGCAGGCACACAAATGCTGCAGTAGAGATGGCTGCCTTAAAAGATGTAAATGCAAACAAAACACCCCACTGCCTAGAACATGATGTTCTTGAATGTCACGGCTAGTGTGACTTCTTTAAAAATATCTCATTTGTTAGGTACAAAAGATGATATGTAATTACTTCTTCACAGCTCTACAGTAGGTCCAACATCCTTCCTCCTTTGTGTGAAAAATCTGCTACTCGACTCTGAGCCTCCATAATTGTTCTCCATTAGAAATGATTTACATGATATTACAGCTGTCACTGAATGTCAAGGTAATTTCCCTGTTTTCTTTCTTTGAATCCTTTTAGAAATTCTAGTTTAAAAGAGTACCTACTGTAAACATTCTAACAGAGGAGACTGCTAAAGAGAAAAAAAACCCTAAAGGACATGAGACAGTATGTTTGAAATATCTTGTCATTACAGAATTGACATTAATCAGTTCTAGCTATGAAGGCACTGTATTTCTTTCTGCACCCAAGGAAACATCATGAGGAGTGAAGAATTCAGTTTTCTTATCTGACAACGGCACCAGGACAGGGTGGAACAATCTGCCACTCCACTTGGAAAGTCGGTAATGTGATGTTTTTGATTCATGCAGCTTCAGTGCTTCTCAAAAACCCCAAAGTTTATTTTCATAAAAGGCACTTCTGAGGATTACATGCCAAAATTGGCTTTAAGTTCTGCAGGCCTGAAAACTGCCAGAAAGAGAATAGGCCATGAGTTGCCTCCAATTTCCAGCTGCAAGCCTGGAGAAGAAGCAGGCGCTGGAACTGCAGGCTGCCTCCCACACCAGGCCTGCTGTTGGAGGAGTGAGGCACCGTGTCCGTGACACGGTAAGCTGGCAGAGCAGCATGGAGCTAAAACATCCTGGCTGTACACATGCCTGTGAGACACTGGACCCAAAAAAGATGTAGAGTAAGCATCCTCTCATCAAAGGAGCTGTTCTAGATTATATGGGATAGACTTGAACTTGGTGGGTACAAGAACCCAGGCTGCAGGTACAGTTTCTCGGTGAGAGGTGGTTGATTATAGTGGTTGCAACAGATTCGTTAAGAGCGTCTTCTCAAAACCTAGAGACCCCAGTTATGTCCTGCATTTCTTAAAGTGTAGTCGATGGCAGCACTGCCTTCTCATCAGGAAGATTAAGATTCTGAAGGAAATACACATGACAGTGCTTTATAATGCCATTCAGATATGGAAACTGAAGAGTTTGGAAAATCATAAAAGGCAAGAAGAATGTATTGGCTGACACAATTAGACCACTGCGTTTAAAGTTGGTCCTAAAGCAGATTTAGACCTCGGTTGATTTTTTTAGTATGGGTAGCTCTTTAATTTACACTTACTAAAGACTATTTAGGAACTACTTACGAAAGCTTAAGTGAACTTAAAAAGGAGTAAGATCCATTGGAAATCTGCCCTGGGCAGATTTGGTTTCATTTTGAATAATCCATCTTTCTTCCAAACACAAGTCCCATTGATTATCACTACGGAGGAAATCTGCTTTTCTTTAAAAAGTAATTAAGAGTAAGTTGGTTTGCGTTTACTTCTCTGTAGCCAAGTCTCCATGTCATAAAACAACGGGTACCATTTTACACTACTGGGTGAACTTCTCAGGGAGATTAGTAGGGAGTTTTGAGGGCTCTGCTGGCACAGAGGATGATGCTCTCTGTTATTCCTAATGATCACACTGCGGATCAGGACAGAACCATGCAGAGGGAGCAGCTGCAGCCACCACTGACCATGCTGTGACTGAACAGAGCAATTCACACCCAATGGCTCCATGCTGTCCATAACAACCTATCAAGACTAGCACATCCTCCTTGGAAAAAAGATTTAAAATCTGCCAAGTAGTAATTTTTCAAATAAAATTAAAGAAACAGTTCTTGGAGGCTTCAGACTACCTTAAACATTGCTTGTCTGTAACAACCAAAGTATGTGGGGAAAACACTGCAATACTATTCCATACTGAGGAGGGAGACCAAGAGAAAAGCAGAAGGCTAGAACTGTTTTAAGCAGTAATACATTATAGATTAAAACAAAACCATGCAAGAGCCCCCCTCCCCCAATCACAAAAACTAAAAACTATAAACCTCCAACACAGTAGAAATGTTTCCTTAATGCTTTAGCACATGGAAGAAGAATACCATTTATCCTGAATCAGGAAACTGTCCAAAATCATCGTTAACAGTTACATACATTAAGTATTTAGGAGACACATCAAAATCATGCTTTAATTGCTAATGATTACTTCATGAGAAGTTAAGTGATAGGCAGACATAACTCAGCTGAGAGGAAATTTCCTTTGGGTTTTTTTTTCCCCTTTTTTCTATTCTTTTTAACATCACACCAAAGGAAGGACAGTTGCACAAGTCAAGAGATAAGAGCTTTGGCCAAAGAGCAAATCTCCAGATAGTGTGAATTTTATCAAAAATTATTTTCGCAAAAATTATTAAAAAAGACTTTGTAAGCTTTTAGGCAGAGGTGGAGCAAGCCACTTAAGGTCCATCCAGGCAAAGTAGCTGTGTAGTGTGTTGGGTCCCACTGAGTGTTGGGTCCTGCTGCATTGACTTCTCCTCCAGGACTCAGACAGGAGAAGGATGAAGGAGGGGGAAGGACTGTTCCCTTTCCCTGCAACTGCAATGGGAGGGGATTGGGGTAAGCAGCAAGAGCTGTATTTGCTTGCCTTCTGCCTGGTCCGTTTACGCTTTCAGAGGTGCTGGGCACCAGCAACAGAGCAGCAGGCAGGCTGAGGGCCAGGCCTGCCATGCATGTTGTGTCTGTGGGTATAAGAGCGCTCCTGGCTGCTCTTACTCTGGCAACATAAGAAATAAAGGCAGCTTTGGGAAAGGAGTGGACTTAGAAGTTAAGATGTAGATGAGAGTCTCCAGGGACCTATTCCAGCCTTCCAATAAAATCTCTGGAGAGGTCAATCTAGGGAACAGAGAAACTCCCACTCACAGCCCCTACATTCCTCTGAGTTCTCCCAGCCTGTTTCTCCACATACCCATCTGCTTTGTGCAGAGCTTCCAACCCTCTGCATGGCCTGGCAAGTCCCACCTGCCTTTCTCAGCCTTGCCTGTCCTGAATTTCTTTTACTGGCACCAAAATACTGAGCTCTGCTGCCATCAAAGCTACAGAAAAAATACACGTTCCTGTCTCTTTGTTCCTGGAGTGGCCAAATCCAGTTTTGCTTTCTCCATCCTTGAGCTGGCTCTAGATCAGACCATCACAAACTAACCTCACCGGAGCATAGCAGAACCTAAAGACCAAGAGAAACTTATTTCCCTACTTCAAATACTTAAATGTAAGCATTTGCATGTGAGCTATATGTCTCAGCTCCCATTACAGTCAAAGCCGTAAGTCAGTGGAGCCTTGACAAGCATTCCCTTGACGCAATTTCCACTGGCTACAGCAGGAACTTCTGTACATCAGGAACTCGCATACATAACTTCAATACCTTGAAGCATCTTAACTTGGAGCTGAATGAATCACTGACCCCTAGTGACCAAGAACAAAATTCGCTAGAAGGACAACTGCAGGACAAGCTGTATAGAAAGGAGACAACTATGTTAAATACTGGGGTTAATTTAGAATAATGGGTAAAATTCTATTAGATTCATTTTACTTTTTGTGGTAGGGGTGCAATGAAATATTTTCAAATGTTATCTGATAGAAATCTAATTGGATTTAAAGGCTATTAGTTCAACAGTACCAAGGGAAAAAAAAAGACATCAAAATAGGTTTTCAGCAGAAACCTGTCTTCTGGATATTACCCAAGAACACTTTAGCTTTCACTACACTTTCTCATTGCAAATTCATACTTCCCTAGTCTTAACTCAGGAAAACCGTAACATACTACAACATTTGCTTTTCATAGCGAGCTATGTTTAAACTTGACTAATTAAACTAAACCCCTAGCAACCAACTAGCAAACAGTACACAACTATGCTTTGTGAAGTCAAAACTCAGAAACCAGTCATGACCACAGTAATTATATAATAATCGTGGTCAAATTCATTGAGCCACATAGTATGGTGCCCATATCTGAATATTTACTAACTTATAGCTTACCACAGTTCATTAACCACTGTCTCGTACATTCTTGACTAGCAGTATGCAAGATGCTTTCAGGCTGTACAAATCCATTGCAAGACAAGAAAACATCCCTTGTCAGCTTGCTTAAATCTCTAAATCTTTGCTATCTGAAACTAGTGAATACTAATTTAAAGGCTCCCATTGTCTTTCCAAATTCAGTCCCACAACATAAACGTAAAAATCACCACTCCTATGAAGTATCTAGTACTCCTACTTCACTGCACCTACACAGCAGCTATATGCAACAAGAGAAGATGAGGATTGTCAACAATAAGGGAGTGAAAAAAGGATCTTCGAAATGTGTGTGGGGAAAGTGCAATTTGAGTCAATATGACAGTTTACAGCTAAATGAGGAATGCTATGATTGCCTAGATGATGTTCAGTGTGTTTTCATATGTAGATGAAGTTCTGGTTGCTTAATGGAATAGCGCTAGAATGAACAGCTTTCGTTGCTGGAGATACGGTTTTGCTTTACTTTGTTGCCTTTAGGTGGAGTAGGCTAATGGAAAGACAGGATTTTTGGTCTCAGCAAAGAGTCACAAAGTTAAATCACATTTTGGCTGGACTGGAAGTACTGAGGGAATAGTCCATCTCACAGTATTTGTATTCAGTTTCCAATAGATTTTAGGTAAAGAACTCTAATGGGCCATGATACAACTAAACGTACCATCTTCAGGTCAGGAGCAAAATTACTTTAAGGCATTTCTCTACAAGCATACAAATTAACATCTATGGATATGACTATTCCACATACGTAAGGCAGACTGCTGAGGCAGACCACTTACTTTGGTCCATATCCATCCAAGGATCACGTAAACAGGCCTTATATGATCCACAGCCTTCATGTCCTCAAAATAATACTGAGATAAGACTTCTTTGCAGGCTTTGGTGTAAGCATACATTTCAACTATTGTGGGCCAAACGCAGAGACTAGGGGAAACAAGCAAAGCACCAGAAAACCCAAAAAGCAAAATTTTCTTCCAGGTCGCAGAAGATGCTGTTCTCAGTGCGTCGTTCATCCGTCTTTTAGGGTCCTTGCCTGCAGTTTCTAAGAAGTGGGTCTAAAATAAGAAACACTGTAACAGAATATATTTGAACCATGGGTGTGCCTGCAACAGGAAACTGCATTTCAATACAAATTTTGCAGAGGCACCTCTTGTGACAGCAAAAAATTACATTCCTCTGCTTCTCTAGATTTTTCTGAAACTCTGCAATGGAAATGGCAGGTTTTAAAAAGTGTGGATGTACTGACATGTTATCTCCAGTTAATGACAATCACTAGTATCTCTGCTATTTGCAATTCTGAGTAAATAAATTTCTATGGAAATGATAAGCAAATGAACAAAAGTGCTTTAACTCATGAGCATTTTTATTACATATTTCATTCTGTACCGTGTATCTGGATGAGAGAAAATAAGTCAGAACTGTAAGGAAGGAAAGCTTAAGTGGTACGCGACTGCTTTCTGTGGTCCTCATCTTCACACAAGAACTCTACGGAGAGGATGATGATATTCTCATCACTGCTGCACAGAGAGACAGGTGCATGCTGTGCTCTTCTGGAGAGACTTTTTTACTCTCCCTGCTCTTGTTTTCAGTCTAAAGCAAATTCTACGCTTAGTAGATACCTATGACCACTCATCATTATTTTCTGAATGTTGTGGCTCAGTGAGAAAACCTCGCATTAGAAGAAAAAAATTCTTCTCTCATCAGGATTTTTTTCCATCTCTGGCCTCCTGCATTTCCTTCGTTCACCCACCTGTGTTTTCAAGAGAGTTGGATGAAGGTAAAATTACACAACAGCGGACACTCCTTTCTCTGCAGTCTATTTAGCACTGCCAGCCACTGTTGTGGATGAACTCCGCACCCCAGCATCAGCAGCACGGTGGAGCCCATGGGGTAGCGCATGAGAAGGTAGGAGGCTTCTCCCACCCAATAATCTGTGTAAACGTGTGTTTACTGCGCAGGTGACAAAGTTTTTGACAGCTCAGAGATGATTAAAATCTCCAAGAACCTGGAATGCATCTCTGCTTAAGCAGAAAGAAAAAGGTGGGCAAATAAAGCAAATTCACGCTTACCATTTAGCAACAGCTTTTCTCTCTTCATGACTTCAGTTTTTGTAATCTTCCTGTCAAAAGCTGTTTATTTCATACACAGGCGCTGCTGAACAAAGCCCTGCTAATCTGCCCTTGCCGCCTCCTCCTGTGCTTCAAATATAACAAAAGGTAATTTTCTTTCCTTATTTTTGTGTAATTGATTAACGTGAAGGACATGTACTTTTCATTTAAAGCCTTCTTTATACAAGCCTGAAATACCATGTCTTAGATATAAGCATTAGATATTTAGTAGATATAAACAAAAGTACTGTCAAACCTGACACTCGAAACAAAAAATTCTCCTTTCCCCGACACCTCTCTGTTCTCCAAGCTACAGTACTACCTGCTGTACCGAGCTTCTAATCATAAAAGACTGTTCTTGTTGGCACATACAGTGTAAATTTCCAACTCTGTTAGCATCCAGCACATCTGCTTGCTTAAAAGCTTTCCTTTTGCTGTAGTTCATTAAACACAGAATCATGCAGTGAGGTGAAGCAGATTCGGAAACACCATATTCATGCTTTCAGGCTGGGTATGTCACCCAGAGCATGATGAGATGCTACAACTGCACTTTCAGAATTTCAGGACAGAAATCAGAGTTAATTGGATAGGACTGGCTCCCTCATGCACCCAGCCACTCTTTGGCAATGCTCTGAAACTAGCTTTCTCCAGTTTTTCCTTTGTCAGAGTTGCTACCCACATCCAGTCATGATAAGTTGTTGGACACTTGGGAAACAATCAAAATCTGCTTGCCTGGACTGACATTTTGAAAATTCAAAGCCATGAAAAGGATTCACAGCTCACAGTGATTCAATGGTTAGAAAGGACAGATATAGAGAATGCAGCCTAATGCTTTTCTGTGCCAGCCGTGGTTTGATCCCGTTCTACCCTGAAAACACCTTCAGGCCCAAACCCAGTACAGCCCCAGATCTCCAGGATGGACAGGCCTGAAATGCATATGAACTCACCAGCCAAAAAGCAGAAGTTGTCTGAATTTTGACCAAGCAAGTATATTTCTCTAATTAAAAAATTTTGTTGTTGTTGTTATACTGTCCCAGTCCCTACAGGGTAAGTTAGATTTACAACAGGGTGTTATAAATAAGAATTTGGACCCTGAGCTGTTAGATTTTGTAACTTTTTCATTTGCACATCTGTGCATAAGTAAGTATCACTCACTGCTGCTTCCAACAACTTACTGTTGTGTTCAGTGACAAAATACATAACCTTGAAAAGCCTTACCAACCCTGAATTTCAAAGGCATTTCATAATTGTTTACCTCTTGGCCTGAACGGTAGTACTGTATGTACAAGGCCCCCTTGAACTTGTGTAACTCAAAACTGCTTAGAAACTTTTCCTCAAATGATTCTAATTTCTTTCGGGAAAAAAAAGCAAGCAATAATTATAACATATTCAAACAAAGGATTTTTGTTAGGGCTTTTTGTTAAAAATAAAAAATTCCTTTTTCTTTTACCCCAGAAAAGCAGTTTTCATTCCTACTTATTTCAAAGGAATGCCTGCAATTTTGCGGTATTATGCAAACCCCAATTAGCAGTCCACAAGGTGTTTTGAAAAACAGTGCCTAATGTGTAACAGACACATTTAGTGGCCAACTTCCAACAGCCTGAAAAAACGCCTTTTTTTGAAAGAAAGTTTGGGAATTAAGTCACTTCAATTTTACTGGGAAATGCTGATAGAAATAATTCTTCCAACAGTTAATAAAACTTTTTTTTTTTTTTATTAGTTGTTGGTTTATGTTCTCTTACAGGAACAGAGCAGGATATTTGTGGCAGTTGAGCACTTTGGTTTCCTTCAGTCTTTCCTTAAAATCCAGTTCTACAACTACTTACTGCTGAGCAAGTGGTTAGTCTTACAAATCGTAGTCGTTACTTGAGAGCAGTTCCAAATACATCATTGCTTGCATTTATTTATTTAGATTTTCTTTTCAGTTTTCTGGAACCTATAACTGTGGGGGTTTTTTTCACCTGTACAGTGCCTAGCATAATAGGGCACGGGTACCTAGGCTGCACAACGGGGCAACCTCCAAGATCGGGATTTACAACAGTATGAACAGTGAAGGATGGGGAGCGCTGTCAATTTTGGGTGTCATCCTGAGCTATCAAGACTATCACTGAGCAGAACACCCTGCCTGACACAGCTTACCCACACTTCAGAAACAAGACCCCACAGATTTAAAATACCCAAAGCAGTACTGACGTGTACAAGTGACAGTGAGGTTACTGCTCGTTTGCAGCACCGAGGTTTTATCCCTCCCTTCCTCACCAGAACTGCAGAAATGTTTCACGAACACGAAAGTCAGAAGAAAGCTGAAGGACATTATACATACGTGCATTTCAAACGCTCGTGACCATATTATGCCGTGTATTTTATACTCCTCAATTTCTCTTCCCGGCAGAGGAAAAAACCCTCATCCTGTTGTTAGTAATCCTTTACAAGTGATCACACCCCAGATAACTCCAATAAGCACGTTTTATAGCTCAATTAGTTCTTTATTTCTACCATGCCTAGGAACAGAAGCTAGGTCTTTAAAAGTTTAAACCCTTTTTTTTGGCTCAAGTTCCACACACACTGTTTCATCCTTTCTCACTGACACATAAATGTTCCTGCTCTCTCCTTCTTCCAGTTTCTAATCATGCCTCAGCTCCTCACGAAACTCCAAGCGGCCCTGGCAGGCTCAGCTCCTCCATCCCATTCATTTGCTAGCACGAAGTGGAGCAGAGTGGGCCTTACTGGAAAGAAGGGAGAAAGCTTTAGTAAAGTCACACTTGAATGATTTTAATTCTCATCAGGATAAACATGAAAGGAAAAGTATCTTAAACTGTGATTTTTTTTCTGAACTCATAGAGCAATGTGTGTGATAAATTACAGACCAGCAGTCTAGAGATACTGTAAATAAGTATTTGCTGGGTTGAATTAGACATACTTATGAACTTGTGGGGATGAGTACCATTTAATTCCTTCAATAGCATGTCAAAACTGATTTTTGTGTTGGTTTACCTAAGAAGCCAGATTTGCTGGCCAACTGCCATTTTACTCTTCCTTGTTTTAAAATTTGTGAAGGAAAATACATATTTTAAAAAATGAAAGCTATAAATCAGTAAATTAAATGTTTCTGAGGAAGGATCAGAGCTTCACCTGAGTGATTCTTACAAAGTTGGCTTTACTTTATGATTTACGGGGCCTCAGCAGCCAAGATGGGGTCAGATGGTGAAAAACTTTCCCTTCTGGTTCACTTGCCAGCCTGGGAAATTGGGAAGGGTTGCGTCAGTTACGGAATATGGTGCCCAATCTGTTCTGCTACAACAACCGTACTGGTAGCTGGTCTCGCTAACAGGCCACTGCTTTCAACAAGGCGAAGTCTTCCAGGCAGTCACCGACCGTCAAGTATAAAGAAGATTAAGTCATGGTACTCGAAGCGTATATTGGTTTACGAAGTAACTGCCATGCTGCTGAACGTACCATCCCTCTGTCTCTGTTATGTTAGAAGAGCATGCAAACATGCCTAGCCTCCCTCAATGCAAAGTAAGCTATTTAACCTACCGAACTTGTGGGGCAATAACTTGAACCTACTGCCGTGGTTTCCAAAGTTATCATCCATCTGTACCCTCATTCTGCAGGCTGGTTTTAGAGGTGAACTGTATAGGACACTATGAGACAAACTCTTGTTTTCACCTCACTAGTAGGCATAATAATCTCTGTACTGGAGGTCAGCACTGATGGCAAAGTAAATCCAGAATGAGAAGAGGGTTTGGCCCTCATCTTACCTGTTAACTAACATGAAGGCTCTCTAAGCCCATCCAGTTTCAAAGCTAGAAACTCAAAGACAAGATTATAAGCTTTTTCTTGTTGAATTACAGCAGTAAGAAAAGCTGCCACTCACAGCCTAAATAAAGTGCATTTAGGGCTTGGGCTTTATTTCAAGTTCTTACTGGCTCCTGGAAAGGTGCCACAGCAGCTCAAAATCTCTCCTTCCTGAAGCTGCTCAAGTCTGCTGTACAAAGAGGTCTGCATCTGTATGGAAAGAAGACCGCTCCTTTTAATTCCACGTTTGTGGCCCTGCTTAGCTCTGTACAACTATATTCTCGATGTGTTGAGCAGCCCGAGCCAGAGACGCAGGTCTGCTTTCCATCTCCACGTCTTCCTGCAGCCCAGGAAACACAGTCCCACGCCACACAGCGAGAAGGCACCACCAGACCGCCGCTGATCCCATGCACAGCTCACCTGTGACATGTCAACACCCTCAGCCCTGAGCAACTTCTGAGCGCCTCATGCATAATTCACGCTTCCTTAAAGTGGTTTCTGTGTGTATTTTGACGGCTGACACTCCAAGCTCATTTCTGATCCGTTGCACACTGGAATCTAAGAGCTCTAAATGCTAGCTGACTTCCCCCAGAAGGCATTAAGTTACACACAGAGCCTTTGTCCTCCACCCCCCACAAAAAAAAAAAACACCCTAGCACTTTTCCTGTAAACCAGTTTATGCCTTCAGTAGCTAAAAAGGAAGTAGAAGAGAGTCAGTTCCCTCCCCCAGCCTGCATCTTATAACAGCGTCGTGCAGAAAACCCATCGCAGTGGTCACCCATCCTCCTCCCGCCTCCCCTAGGTATCTTTTCAAGCAGTGGGGACCGCTCCTTGAAAGTCATCTCTTCTGGCAACAGTCTGCAGGTTGCGTTTTCAAAGCCTGTCACTGGTGAGTTAGGATACTCACAATCCGTGGCTCCATCAGCTTGACTTCTTGCCTCTCTCCGGTCATGCTTTCAGGTGTGGCATTCCACTCAAAGCAAGCAGGAAGATAGACCACTTGAGGCATGAGAACAGGAGCTGGCAGACAGCCCTTCCCCCCCCCCCCCCCCCCCCATTTTCTCTATGTTTCCTAATTTGTGGAAACATCCTGTAAACAGAGACACAAAAATTAAATATTTGCCCAGCTCTTCCCTGGTTCAGTTGTAACTCCTGTGTTTGCAGATTTTACAGTTGATAAGGGAGGGAGAGAAGTAACAGAGAGAACAGTTTTAATTCTTCTACCTCCCTTTCCACTCCAAAAAACAAGTACTCCTGCCCGCAAAGGACAGAATGCCACCTCGTTTGTGCATTGCTGCCTCCTGTTCACCGGCCACCTTCCACCAGCCCCTGTTTCTGTAATAAGTTTGTCCACAGACATCTATTCATCCATAT
>VZTL01031162.1:50174-63285 GCA_013400535.1 Scopus umbretta
CCCCCCCCCCCCCCCCCAACCATCTGTCTGGCATTCATATTTTTACATGGTTTTCTTTTTACTGTCATGCTGCTTCACATTATTTGATCTCTGCTCCTTCCACTTCTGCCTCTGTGTGTGGCTCAGATGGTCTTGTGTTATTTTATCAGCCTCCAAGTGCAAGAGCAACGTGGGACAGATACAAAGTTTTGCTGTTGTATTTCCTACTTGTGGCTGCTCACAAGAGGCTGAGGCCCTTCTCTTGACAAAAAGATGTTTCGGGGAACAGGAACAGAACTTTTAAACAACACTATTAAAGCCAAACAAGCTTCTACTGGCAGCACCTCATCAGTTCACCTGGGAAAGCTGCTGACTCCTACAAGCCATAGGGTTTTGGTGGTTGCAATGTTTGAGATCCAGAATATAATGGGGTTTTCATAGAAAATTAAGTTTCAGTACCTACTCTCTCCTTCTGGACAAAGGTGAGAAAGAAGCTTCCCCAGGGCAGAGAATATATACCTCCTGGCTGAGACACATCATTTAAATAGTTGCTGGTTGGCAGCATGCATGCCTTTGTATGGTGACAGTTGTCCCAGTAACTTCATCTAAAGAAGGTGTGGGGTGATAGCTAGAGAAAAATAGGAGTTCTGTTGACTTGAGCTAAGGACTAGATATTTAGGACGCATTTCACAAGCCATTCATACAGTGACAGTAATAGTGAAAGTTGTATTGTAGGGGAGATTAAGTGTCTGCAGCCTCCCACAGTCGTCTTTACCGTGTGCTGTCCTTTTGTAAAGGAAAAGAGGAATAAATAAAATTCTGCCTGTAACAAGAAGGAAGGGTGGCGGGGGATAGGAGATGTCAATCTTCTGTTGAAAGAAGCATCAGTGACATTCTGCAGTACAGAGAGGTGGAGGCTGCAGGAGGGAAAGGTGTAAAAGGCTATCTAAAATAGAGAAGAGGCAAATAAGACTGCAGGTATAGGAGTCGGTTAAGTTGGAGACAGAGGTGTGCATTGCAACAGAAGAGAATTAATTGGTAGTGAGGTAGTCAGCCTGATCATAGTAATTTGGAAAGATGCTCAAAGGCATGGCGGCTGAGGAGTACGCCAGGACAGACTTTGCAGTAGGAAAGGAGAACAAATGACTGTTAAGAGAAAAGGAGGACTTGACAGTGAGGGTGAAAAGAAATCCTGTATTAAACTGGTGCTCTGCCTTTGTAACATGGAGGAGAACCAGACCAGGAGACTGGATCTTCTAGCTCTAGCTTCTCACCCTTACCTCCTCATCTGATCTAGAGTCAGCATGCAAATGGAAGTCACTAAGTCTAAATGGGAGAAGGGTGGTGGTGGTGGTGGGATTCAGCAGATGTCCAGAAAAACACAGATTCTCAATTATGATCTAAGCTTCAGTAGTTCTGCCTCCACTTTGTAGTGTTGTTCTTAACTCGCACTGTTAACAAGGTCACATGCAAAACATTTTTCTGTCTGTATGACAGGACAGCTAAGTATAGAGTGCTTTCCCCTTCTAGTCATTTGATCCTATTCAAAACATATAATCTCCCAGGTCTCCAGTCTGTGCAAAGCCAGACATCAGCACATTTTTGGCTACAGGGCACCTACGAAAAGATTAGTGACAGTCTTGTGAAGCTTGTGTTGCAGATTCTGTCAAGGGGCCAACATTTAAATAAGGTACCTTGCATTTTCATTATGAGAATTCCAGCCCATTATTAGCAAAGTTAGTTTAACTTTTAGTCTGCTTTGCCAGCTACTAAGTACATATTTAATGATGTGCATTGCTGGCAATGGGGGAAGGGAACATCTATTCTATTGCTATTCCACTGGGAAATTAAATGAGCTTGCAGAGTCTGCCTAGTTAGAGGTTATAACTTTACTCAGAATTCCACCTCTTTAATGTAATTATGATTTAATAGCTACGCACCTTCAGTAGATGATCACATTTTACAGATCCCATCTTACAACTCAGAAAACGAGAACACTGGATTCTGTAGGTAACTGAAGCATTTACTTGACATTAATCAGGTAGCTTCTTAGACACTTAAAAGTCAGACTTGTATCTTAATGAACCAGAACTTCAGACCTAATTATCAGTGAAGATCTGAGCATTCAGGTCCTACCAAGGACCTGGGAAATCTTGTCAAAGCTCATACATTTCTCATGGGTATGCCAAGTGGGTAAGCCGTGCAGACCACCCAGTGAACACACTCCATTCTAGTTAAGACAGAAAGATCCCTTCCTCCTGATTCTCTTATTTTCTCCCCAGGCAAAACAGGGTCTTTAAGCACATTTCTGTCTTAAGCTACTTAATATTATTTGCTGCGCTTCACCTTGCATGCAGTATGTTACCTGCACTAGCCAGTTAAGTCCTACTATACCTTTCACTTCTACCATGGGTAAGTTAACTAGCACTGAGGAAGAAACAGAAGCTACCACATCGAAACCTTCTGATTACTCATGAAGCTGAGCTAGTGTAGTCCTGTAACAGCTTCTCCACCCTCATGCCTGCAGCATGTCTTCAACAAGAGCCCCCACACTGCCATAACTTGAGTTGCTACCCTTGCTATTTGCTGTCACTTTGAGATGCACGAAGCTAGGAAAAGCTGATAATTCACAATTCATGAAATGCTCCTTAAAAAAAAAAGTCTCCAAGAGTCAATGCATGACTGCATCACTGCATCAAGCCCAACTTATCTGTGTCACCATGCCCTTGATCCACAGCTGCAATTACGGTTTCCAATAAGAGCAGGACTGCCTGACAGAAAAAAGGTGGGGAAAAAGCTGTGCCATTGCTGATACACAGCTGTGATCGTTGCCTTATTCACGTCTGAGAAGGATGGAACTCGGGATGCAACTTCAGTGAGACATGCTAGTGCACTGAACAGCACTAAAGAAATTCCTCTTCTTCCAACTCCTATCCTTTGTTAGTCCCCTGTCAGCGCCTGCTGTTCCTCACTGCTCTGCTTTCTTCAGAGCTTTCCGCTTGCTGACTCTAAGCAGGACGTTAAAGCTGACCTCGCTTGGAAGCGTACGCTGACACTGTCTCACCTGGCAGCCTTGCTCCTCTGCCATTTTAGGGCTGTAGTTCTCAGCTGTGCAGTGAATTCTTCTCTGCTTAGTCTTTTCCAGTGGTCACGGAAAGCAACACGCCTCTTTTTACACACACTGAACTGGAGTTCAAGAAAAGCCCTGAGCTATTGCCAGTACTAATTTATTCAGTTAGCTTTAGTTCCCAAATGAGAGCATGAAATGTATGCTCACCAGTGCTTCCAGGAAGAAGAGAAAGCAAGTGTAATAGCTGTGCAGCAGGTATAAAGTTCAGAATCTCTCACACATGGTTTTCTGTTTCTCGCTGTTAATGTGCTTGAACATCATCTGAATCATTAAAGTCCTCTGCAAGCAAGGCGTTCCCTCCCCGCCCCCTTCTTTTAATGAGACAAACCTGCATGCACAACCCAAGTTGGATCAAATCACTCTTTTCGGCATTTCACATGAGCCCTGTCTCTCTCACCCTTTTATTCTCCCACTTCCAGTTGGAATTAGAAATGCAACTGCCGAATTACTGTGAAGGCAGCTGTTCCTGCAGTGTATCCACTCAGGCTGGAAGCAGGAAGTAAGAAATCTTCCATGAAAGCCTGTAATTACGAGATTTCCAGCTAAAGTTTTGCACACATGAACTGTTTGGAAGATGTTTGGATAAGCAAAGTTTGGAAGGCACAGCTATTTGGATAAGCACCTGGGTGCTTCACTGAACCAGGTCTCCTGATAATCAAGATACATGCATTGATAACCCCCCAAGGTCTAACTGCTGCTAACCTTAACTAATGGGAAGTTTGCTCAGAGAAGCACTTCTTATTAGACAAGGAAGAACTTAGCTAACAGCAATTAAAAACAGACTAGTGGGCTGTGTACTTAAGGTGTTTACTGTACCTGTCAAAGTTTTGATGGCTTAAGAAATGTTCTGTGCTTGCATTTTCCCATTATTCTGCATGATTTTTAATTGAATATTCACCTGGCACATCTGTACAACACACTAGTGTTTGACTATTTTGGAACATAGCTCCACCAAGCTTAAAACTAATTACTTCTACTTAAATGAACCTACTTTACAATTTAACTTTCAAGTGCAGTGATCAAACGCTGCTGTGTAGTACTTAGTTTAGAGTTATTCAGGCTGATCTGTAATTCCAGCAGCTGAAAACAAAACATTCAATCTCAAGGTAGTGCTTAAGCAACGGGGAATGAAGCAATCCCTGCCACAGCACAGTGCGTCCTGAAAACCCTCCAGGATACTGCTTCATTTCTAACTGCACCTGCACAGAGCATCTGTTAAGTAGGCCTTAGAGTTAATACTTTGCCCTTGTCTTAGGTCAGGGGTAGCAGGAGAACACTAAGATAACAGTATTTGAAGGGCATTACCTCCACACAAGCTGGAGCTAGCTACAGAGGAAAGGATCTCATACTCTCCCAAGGGATGCGGAGCTTTACATGCTTCCCTTTCAGAAGGGATCAGAGCTGGAGAAGTTTACAGCAGTTTCTCCAAATAGTCTCCAGTGTAGACAGAGACACTTAAGAGCACACCTTCCACAGGTTTCACCCAGAAGTACCACTAAACATCCCAGTTTAGAACAACGCCCGTTCATGTCCATGGAAAGGCTCTCCCTGGCTTCAGTGCAATTTGAACCTGGTCCTTGGCTTCCCAGACTGGGGAGTGCTCCGACAGGGCTGCACTCATGAGGATTGCCAGCAACCTCTTCCAACTGATTTAAAAAATTGCATTTTCTGAGAGAGCTTTGCAGGATACCTCAATTTCAGCATATCCTGTTCAACAAGCAGTGGAAGGGTTTCGCCTCTGTGTCACTACTGTAATAAGGGGCAGATCTGACAGCAATACTCTCAATGATGAGCCTGCTAAACCCTTGTTGTGTTTGACCTTCTTCTTTGTACACACCTTCTCCAGCTTTGCAGCATCAGGAACTTTCACAGGACGACGCCTCTTCCTAGCAGGTGACAGGTTAAGACAAGGAACTTTTACGATCTTACAGTGATTTGAGGGCAGAGGGAAAACCATAGTTGATGTCCACTGAGCAGAAAGAATGTTTTACCCAGGAGGTTAATAAGAAGGATTTACTCCTTCTTTCATAGAGTTCATTTGTTTGTAGCCGTAACAGTGGCAGAGAAATTTTATGTCGCAAGCTGAGGGAAAAATGAAGAACTGCGACATTTTTGTCTTGCGTTTGCAAGTCTACACCAAGAACTAGTCAATTACTTAAAAGTTACTGTGATTTATCCCATAATTAAGCAGGCTCAGATGCTCTTTTTGAACAAAGTTAGGATGACTTACAAAAAGTTAGTAACAAATGTCAAAGCATGTTTCAAGCTGGAACTCTCAAGAGGGTTTCTTTTAAGTATTTGCACTTTTTAGTCCACACCAAGGGAAGACAGGAGGACTAGCATGTTTTACAGCATCATGGCCAGAACTGGGTGCATAATTGCTGTGAAGAAACATCCTAAGGTCAGTTGAGTTTTTTCAGTCAACCTAAAGAAGCTGACACCAAGGAGTTCCCGCAGTATGACTCCAATTCACGCAAGTTTGCCCGTTCGTAAAGATGCCCCTTGGAAATGTGACAGCAGTTAAGCAGCATGTGAGCAATCACTAAGTAACATGGTTTAGCATATTCTGAACGCAGAGCTCTGGGGAGGGGGTCAGAGTAGATCATAGTGGAGAAAATGGTGACACGGGCACCCTTTTCTTTGTGTTGCCTGGAAAGCTAAACTCACACTTCATAAAGCAAGACTACAGCAAGCTGTCTGGGACGCATGTCTGTAAGCAAACAGTTTTAAGAAGTATGATAGACCACAAGCTGTAAGTTTGTTATGAAGGAGCGCTGAAATAAAACTCCTACTTTAGAAGCATTGGAAGTTAGATGCATTATCAAACCTCCACGGTGCATTTTAAATATTTCTCTCACAACGTTTAAGCAATACAGAAAATTATCACCACTCAGCAGGCATGGCTAATATCACTACTGCTTTCTATTGGTAGCCATTTATCAGTTTAATTCTTCACAGAGTATAAAGCACTTAAGAGTCAATTTACCAAAGATAAAAGAAAACTATCAGCTTTAACCTTAATGAAACAAACAAGCATACAAACAAAAAAATCAAAAAGCCTGTTTGTATTACAGTGCAGTAGCTTTTCCTTTAGAAACACTATTTTTATATATAAAGCCACATTTTTGGCTCCTGATATTTAAAAGAGCTTCACTGAAGGCAACAGATCTCACCACCATTTTACAACTCACCGGAATTTGCGCTATTTGTGTTTATAGTTTTTAGCAGACTGCCGATTTGTCTCTGAGTCGACATATCAATAAAACCTCTGTCACTTTTCTAGCACACCAGCAGCATTACCTTCTGCATGCTGGCCAACACCCAACCTGGGCAATTACATTTTATCTGCTAACTTTATCCTGAAGTCTTAACTCCATAATCTTTTTCTTTCTGTTGTGGCTGTACATAGTTGAACAGCTGGTAGAAGAGCTTCTCCAAGTATTTCTGCAAACAAATTTTGTTTTCCAACATTCACAATAAAGCAAACAAAAAACGTGCCAGCAAGGCTAAACTGAAAGACCATTCAGAAACTGTTGAGATTTTCAGATAATTTATTCTCTAATGTTTATCCCTGGCCTACCTCTTATTTCCAAATATCCCAAACCCCTAACAAATCCACAACAGAAAATTTATGTAAGAATGAAGCAGGAGAGAGTGGTTAAACACTTAAAGGTAGAGTTGAGTGAAAATTTTCACCCCCAAAATAAACAGAGTTTGGCTGACAAACACATCAGCTCANGAGAGAGGAGAGAGGAGAGAGGAGAGAGGAGAGAGGAGAGAGGAAAAAAACCCTGACTTCAGAAAAATATAGCAAGCTGCCCTTCTGCCTGCTGTGCATCTCTCAGTAGGACACAAAGAAAGCTGTTTTCAATCTAAGGAATAACTCAAGAGACTGGTCAGATGCTAAGACAATGCCATTTGATAGCTTCTGTGTTTTATGTATTGCTGGGACCTACATCTGTGGCACCTACATGCTTAACATCAACTACACAAAATGATGAGCTTTCTAAGCTGTTAGCCAGACCCCCATTTGGTTCTCAGTAATTCACAGATTCAGATTTTAAGTGTTTTATGGTATTAATTATTGCAGTGGGGCTACAAAAGCATGCATGAGTTTTAAGACATCACAACTAAATATGATTCAGCAAGTACACACAAAAACAGGTTGCCCAGAGAAGTTGTGGATGCCCCATCATTGGAAGTGTTCAAGGTCAGGCTAGATGGGGCTTCGAGCAACCTGATCTCGTGAAAGACATGGGGGGGTTGGACTAGATGATCTTTAAAGGTCCCTTCTGACCCAAATGATTATATGATTCTATAAGTAATGATGGGAAGGGGAAGTATGAAGTTTATTTTAACACGTGCAGCAAAGCTACGGCACAGCATGATGAAAGTTGCTCATCGCAAAAGAAAAACTAAGTAGAAGGCATGTTTCCTTGGATATCATGGAAGAACTGAGTCTTTGGGCGGTCTTGTGAATAACATTAGGGAAGACCTTCAAACAACCACTGAAGAAGCACACAGATGATTTACTCTGACCTCTCTAGCAGGTATATCATGAGATGCCTCAGCACAGAGCTGTAAGGTTCGAANACAAACAAAAAAATCAAAAAGCCTGTTTGTATTACAGTGCAGTAGCTTTTCCTTTAGAAACACTATTTTTATATATAAAGCCACATTTTTGGCTCCTGATATTTAAAAGAGCTTCACTGAAGGCAACAGATCTCACCACCATTTTACAACTCACCGGAATTTGCGCTATTTGTGTTTATAGTTTTTAGCAGACTGCCGATTTGTCTCTGAGTCGACATATCAATAAAACCTCTGTCACTTTTCTAGCACACCAGCAGCATTACCTTCTGCATGCTGGCCAACACCCAACCTGGGCAATTACATTTTATCTGCTAACTTTATCCTGAAGTCTTAACTCCATAATCTTTTTCTTTCTGTTGTGGCTGTACATAGTTGAACAGCTGGTAGAAGAGCTTCTCCAAGTATTTCTGCAAACAAATTTTGTTTTCCAACATTCACAATAAAGCAAACAAAAAACGTGCCAGCAAGGCTAAACTGAAAGACCATTCAGAAACTGTTGAGATTTTCAGATAATTTATTCTCTAATGTTTATCCCTGGCCTACCTCTTATTTCCAAATATCCCAAACCCCTAACAAATCCACAACAGAAAATTTATGTAAGAATGAAGCAGGAGAGAGTGGTTAAACACTTAAAGGTAGAGTTGAGTGAAAATTTTCACCCCCAAAATAAACAGAGTTTGGCTGACAAACACATCAGCTCATTTTGACTTGTTCAAAACCAAAGACTTTTAATATTGGTTCAACTTCTCATTCTACACTACATTTTTAAAATACTTCTCAAGAGTTAGGTGCTAAAAAAGGAGCAGGATTCGAACAGTGACCACGATTTATTGTCTTAAAATGCTTTTTTTGATCTTTGAAGCCAATTCTCTAATTAGTATAAGTATTTCAGAAAAAAAATAACTCCAAATCACATGTACTACTAACCTGTGTTCAGCCAGTAAAACAGAGAGTTACGTTTCAACAGCACTACCTACAGATGTGGTCTGAATTCTGTCTTTTATCACTTGGTCTACATACACACACTATAGAATATATACACACATGGTTCTGCATGCAATCTAATTTCACTGTTCTTAATGAGACCATCACACACAGTTCCACTGATTTAACCAGCTCTTCACAAGAATATAGAAGAGCGTATTTCCTATTCTCAACACAACAGTCAGAGAGCATTCAAGGTTGCCACAGGTAGCCTTGATTCTATCAAATCCACGTTCTTTGACCCTAGCAACTGTAATGGATTTAACTAGTCTCAACATAAACAAGAAGGGAAAGGGAAAGGGAAAGGGAAAGAANCACAAAAACAGGTTGCCCAGAGAAGTTGTGGATGCCCCATCATTGGAAGTGTTCAAGGTCAGGCTAGATGGGGCTTCGAGCAACCTGATCTCGTGAAAGACATGGGGGGGTTGGACTAGATGATCTTTAAAGGTCCCTTCTGACCCAAATGATTATATGATTCTATAAGTAATGATGGGAAGGGGAAGTATGAAGTTTATTTTAACACGTGCAGCAAAGCTACGGCACAGCATGATGAAAGTTGCTCATCGCAAAAGAAAAACTAAGTAGAAGGCATGTTTCCTTGGATATCATGGAAGAACTGAGTCTTTGGGCGGTCTTGTGAATAACATTAGGGAAGACCTTCAAACAACCACTGAAGAAGCACACAGATGATTTACTCTGACCTCTCTAGCAGGTATATCATGAGATGCCTCAGCACAGAGCTGTAAGGTTCGAAAGAGCAAGGTCAGTTTGGATGACGGCAAGAAGTTTGAATAAATTACTGAGTTGGGTAGGAGACGGTTGATTGCCGAGCAGAAGTAAACGGACACACCAATAATTGGGTGAAATTCTCCCAGCAGCAAACTGTAATAGGAGTGATGTGTGGTAGGGCTTGTTTTTCCTCCTCATGGCAAAGGGACTCATCAGTTAGCAAGCAGTGAGCATGATGCATGCATGAATCAGAACCTACATTTCTGAGAAAACATCTAGAGACAGAAAGAGATAGGTGGAAAAAAACATTCAGAGTTATTTCAAAAAACCCACAGAGATCAGTGTCTCAAAGGACCTCGATAATTCTAAGTACCACTGCACCTTCTCTGAAAGTCTCGCGTGTCTGCATATGTGCAAGAGTCAAACAGTACAGAACGTCTCACTAGAGTTATCTGGGATGATCACTGTAAATTTAAGAGGTTGCTAACGCTCCTAAGAAAGACCCTTGGAGGCAGACCTATACCTGTTCCCCAATCAGGTTTGTTTAATCTGCAAAGCTGCTGCTGAACTCTAGGAGAGGCTGGTAAGAAAGTTAGGGTCATAAACAGAACACTGTACCCCCCTAGAGATCAACAAGGTTTCAGTTAAGAATTATTTGAATAATTTAATTGTAATAATATCAACACATGCTGTTATTTTATTCAAGTAAAAAGCATTGGCTTGCAAACAATCTATCTGAAACACTGTAAGGAATGACACTGAATTATACCCATTTCCCACCCAATGCTTTTCAAATTAATTATGTTCCATTATTGCACTTTTTTACTGTCACGTGGCCAGTTTGAGTATGTGAAATGGCTTCTGGCACAGCTGGAGAGAGTCTTCACCAAACCACAGTTTTGCACTGATTTGGTCAGGGATTGCAACAGGGAAAAAAAGAGTTCCTAAGCAACAGCAAGCTTAAGGAGCAGGAGAAAGGTCTGCAGTCCTAACTGATACTAACTTTCAAAAGCAATGCAGCAATAAGAGAGGCCTCGAGATGTGAATTTTACTGCTTTGGAAGGAAAACAAAATCACTAGAAACCCCAGGCAGGCAGTCTCTGTGAGATCTGGGTTCTTCGTTCATCCCAAGATGTGCTGCATGATGTTGCATACACTTTTTTGCGGGGAGATTGAGTAGCTTATTCTCAGTACTGAACAAGAAAATGAAAGACCCAGATATAGCTCTTTTATATGAGAGCCCAGGACACGTAGACAGCTTTGCTCTGTAGCAGCTCTCTACTCCTACCTGAGGGAAGAGGAATGCGGTATGAATTACGGCTATATGGGTCCCCAAGACATTGCCATCCACAGAACTGACATCATGTCCAGATATAGCTCTCCTTCCCCCTCACTACCTATGGTTAAGAGGGTTGTTCCTTCCTAGAAAGTCAGCCCAAAGCCGAGTCCGATCACTCAGGCTAGAACAAGGGAATTTGCTTAACTAAATCTCTATTAACGTGATCGAGCAACGCAGAAATCCTGACAGTTTCCTTTCAGAATCCATATCTATTTCCTCCTCGTCTACTGTAAGCAAAGTAGTTTCATGAGGATGTGATAACAGAACATGAGTTATCACATGAACACTTACAAATTTAAATGAAAAAGCCCTTGATGTGGAAAGCGCTGTGAACTCTGCTTCTGAACAATCAACCTTTATTTGCCTAGCTAGCAGTACCTTGCGCAGAAATTATTTGCTTTAGCTTCACCTGAAGCAAACCTGATTTCCTACTAAAGTACTGCCTTTTTATAAGATGTAAGTTATATAGGTTTTTTTTTTTTTTTAAAGGAGACAAACGCATACAAAACACCATACAAACACGAAGCTGAGTACCTCATACTACTGATCCTTCCAAACGATTGTCTTTTCTTCCCATTTCTGCATTCTTTGATTTTGCACTTATTTAAATATACTAGATTTCAGCATTTACTGGTTTTCCCACATACTCCAATGAACTTAAAGTGACTAAAATGAAACCACAAGAGGGAAAACTACTAGGATGACTGTTGCTGAGGAGGAAAAACCAGCAACCCAGGTCTGGTTCACTCAAACTGTCTGATGATTCGTATTTAAAGTGTTGAGAGTTAGAGTCATCTTCTGCTCTGATTTGTACTGGTGCAAGTCAACTGAGCTTATGAAATAGGACCTGGCACCATGCAGAGGACTGTCCCTTCACAGGATACGAGTAATAGCCACTTGAGTAAATGCAGGTTACTCATATCCTGCTAGTGGACTAATCTGTCTCTGTACATTCATGCACATTTTTAGTTGCCTCCAGGAATCTGAAGGCGAATCTCATTTGTTACCTAATGAAACTAATTTCACCAGATATAACACAACCATACTGAAAAACCACTATTACTCATCCATGAGGTGTAACCAATGCAGCATTTCTTAAGCTGTGTTTGATTAGGGTCCATCTCTGAACACTCACCATTCACCAAACAAACCTCAATCTCCCTGGCTGGCTACAGTACTTTTCCCGCTGATTTGCTCCAAGTCTTGAAGAGCGATTTGACCTCCCCTTTCTTGATTCACAACACTCTTACTTATTGTTCTTTTAAACTGAAGTGACTCCAAAAGAATGGGGGGGCAGACTGTACGTTTTCCTTGGAGCCTGAGAATTTATATTCCTTTTTTCAACACAGAAGTGAACCATGCATTTCTTAGTTTAACTGCAAACATCTGAAATGACGGACATCGGATGACCAACCAGCCAACAGAAAGTGATACAGATACTTACTTGCTTACTATGCAAGTTTGTATATACAGTTACACACAGACAATACATAACATACACACACATGCACTTTGAAATACCTGCAACGAGGTTATGCTGCATAAGAAATTAAATTATTCTGGTGCAAAATACTGTAAATGACAGGTCTCGATAAAGGGTACAGCAAAGGAAGATGAAGGCATCATCTCTGAAGACTGAATGCACTGGAAGAGTTTAGTGACCAGGTTGCAGAGACGAGATAATCCAGAGTTCTGAAGGAACGAGCCACACCGTTTCAGTAAGCCTATTAAGTCACGGTAGTACAACGACAGGAGAATAAAAAAAAATCATCAGCTGATACTGAGACAATCGTAGGCCTAGGAGCCTGACTTCAACAGAAGTCAAGAGGTTCTGAAGGAGGCAAGAGGTTGCCTCCAGCAGAAGGCAAGAAGTTTTGAACCGTAAGCGATGTGGAGCAAGAGGCAAGATGCGGTATCAACTACTCAGAGGTAAGAAGCACCACGCTAACACGACAACTCATTTCGACGTAATGAAAAAGCAAGACGTCTAACCTGGACTTCCATAAAGCATTTGAGACGGTGCCATATGGCTCCGTGACTGTTAGTGAGGGCCTGCAAGATTTACGGCGTTAATAGAAAAGCACGGGCTCTTTTGCCCGCCGCGTACCGCGTTCCGAGAGAAAGCGGTGGGACGGGGCAGCGCTGCTCCAAGAACGGGTCTCCAGTTTTCAACCCTGGGAGCTAACACCGCACAAAGCCGTAAGGGTGGCGCGCCGCTTTGCAGCCGGGAAGCAGGGGAAGATCGTCTCAAACGAGCCCAGCACGCTCAAAAGATGAGGGTGAACTTTGGCGGCGTAAGAGGAGAGGCCAAGCGCTGAGAAAGCTGCAGCGAAAACAACCGGGGAAGTCCTCGGCGC
>VZTL01031165.1:0-24172 GCA_013400535.1 Scopus umbretta
GCTTCTAGCAGCTTCTTACAGGAACCACCCCTGTAGGCCTCTGGCTCCCAAAACCTTGCCACACAAACCCAATACAGGGAGATGCCCAGCCTCTGGGCTGCTTCTCAGGCAAAGCCGCGTGTCCTGACAGCTCTGAGGCTGTCTGCGAGGAGCCCCATCGGCTGGCTGCGTTCCTGTGCTGTGCCTCTTCACACCATACCCTGCCAGAAAATGCCTGTTTCCAGGGTTTGTGCTGCTTTTCTGTTGGAGAGGGATCAGCTTAGCAAGTCCTCATGAAGATAAGGCTGTGACAGCTATCGTGTAATGGGAACATCAGCGTGAAGTGAAATTATTATAAAATGTGCATTAGCATATGAATTGTTCTGCTTATGAAATGCTGTGACATGAGTCAGCTTCCCCTCTTAATAGGAGAAGCGTGCATTATGGATCAAACAGTAAGGGACTAATATTATCTTAGAACCAGATTACAGCTTTAACCATATATTTTGTTTGTTGTTAGCAAACAAGAATATGACTACAAATTAAAGGTGCTTATCTTCTTTCAGCTGAAAGACAATGCAGTTGAAATACTCGTCCAAATCTCCTGTCAATATGCATCTATAAAAATCAGCATATCAGCATAGAAAACAACTCTGGAAAAGCTGTATTTTCTTCTTCATGTTTTATCTGTTTGTGTTTGAGGGAGGTGAGGAATTGTTTGAGCTGAAAGCTTATTTCTATTTTCTGTGACTGTAATTCAATCTTAAGTTATCTATCACAAATTAAAACTGTAAATGTAGTGCATGATACAACTAGCATCTAATACTCTGATTTAGCTTGCTCTAAGGTCAGATGTAGCCTGGCAACTAAGTACTAATTGCACTGTTCTATGAGTCAAGTGTTTGCTACAAGGGTAGAAATTGATGTGAACCTAAAATGATCTCTTTCCTGTCTTTAAGAGTATGACCATGACTGGTTGTTTGTTGACCTTTTCCTCCTATAGCCACTTCTGAAAAATGATGCTTGACTAAAGAGAGGTTTTTTGGATGTTAAGGCTGTATCAAATCCAGGCTCTTTGCTTGTAATGGCATTAGACTGGAAGAAATGGGTTAATTCAAGCAAAGAACGTGTCAGATGTTCACATCCTATGGATTAAGACAACCAGGTTATTCCAGAAAATTAAACAAATTGTTTTTGAGTAACAGTTGGGGGGTTTGAACAGCTGTATGTATTCCTCACTTTTTTGATTTCCCATTTTCTCTTCTTGCATTGTTTAACTTTCCTATTTGAAATGCAGAATAAAAGAGGTTTAGAGACTTCATAGCAAAGATACTTTTGCAGATCTGTGACTGTTCTGCTATGCATAAGGGATGAGACCTTGGTGATATGTGCTTACAGGAAAAAAAGAAGAAAAAGTTTTCTGAATGGGTATGTACTATTAAACAGTCTCCTCTGAGCAAGCAGGTACCCAAAAATACTCAACTTGGTTGTTATCAATCAACATGATTTCTTTAATCATTTCTGATACCTGTAAAACCCACCCAAAATGCAGTAAGTAGCCTGAACAATACCTTTGTAAACTTAGTTTTACAAATATTTTAACTAGGTATAACCTGGCACAGTCAATAAAAGAAACAATTCATATCCCTGACCTGGATGCTTACTCTTGTTTTTTTTCTCCCTTGTGGCAGTATGGCTAAAACCAAAGAAATAAACAAATGGTTAACCTAGGTTTGTGCCATGGTTTCCTGTGCAGCCTCACAAAATGGGTGCTAATGCAGGAGAGAGGCTCTATGGGCCACAGGCAAGAAGAAGGGTGAGACTTGATTGATTGATTGAGTTGTGCTGGTTTAAAATATTAGTGAAGCTCAAACTTTCTTTTCCTGCCATTGCAGTTCCTCCAATGTACCTGGCTAAGAGGCCTCATCCTCCCTTGGAAGTATTTACATACCATTCTACTCTGGTATGTGTAGCATGGTGGGAAGGTCCATTAGTCAACATACTCTAATGTGGACGTTACTTTACAAAACCAGACAGAAGCTCATTGTGTTGTTTTTTTTGTTCCATAATACAGATTTTCTGGGCCAGCCTGTGCTGGGTGACACATTGAGAACACTTTTTAGGAAACCTTTTCTTATTTCCAGTGTTGATGAGCACAAATACTTCCTCAGCTGAACATGAGAATGGCGGTTCTAATGCAGTCCTAATAACACATGGGTTACTGCACATGAAATATAACAAGATTTGCTGCCATGTTATTAAACAAAAAGCTAATGATAGTTCCTCCTGTGAGAAAACTGATTTTTCTATGATGCGGACCATGCTTATTTCGTAGCCTTAAATCTCCATTTCTGTGATACAATCTATAGTCCAAACACAAATCCATTATCAAACATCAGTCTCCATTAGCTTTTATTTACCAAATTTTAATCAAAAGAAATAGTAATAGAAGCTGCAAAGACTACAGTTGGGTAGTCTGCTGGAGGCAAGGCGTATGATATTCTAATTTAGCCTTCAACCATAATGGACAAACACAAAGATCTGTAGTTCAGCTACCTAAATCAGGCAATTTTTTTTTATTATACTGAGCTTTCAAAATTGTAAGAAAGTACTGAACTATACAGAACCTACTAGAGAAGCCTGAAGCCTTCTAAACCTTTGCCAGCCTGAAAATATAGCCAAATTATAATTCCCATGCTTTGCTTTTAATTATTTGAGCACTTTCATGATTCAGTTCTGAACTTAACACAACGATTACTTTCTTTTAGTAATCTCTTCTGAAGATTATTGTTTAAATCTTTGATGGGGTAAATCGATAATTAGTCTTCTTTTATCTTCTATAATCAAACGACTGTAATAGATTAATGATTTAATTTTTTTTTTTTTGAAACCATGTTGATTAGTCCTATTGTGTTGTAATCTCGGTGTTTTACTCAACTCTTAATTATCATTTTAATGACCCTTTCAGATAAAAGGCTCAGTGAAGCATAATTCTTTAAACTATGGTATATCCTTGTAAAAAATACACAACTATTTCATTCTCCAGTCTTTATTGTAATTTCAATGATTTACTTATTTTTCAAAATACTTCAACCATTTGATTCTTGATTTCTTTCTGGATTCCTGGATGTATATGATAGGAACCTTGTGATTAATTGCATGTAAGTTAACAAGTTTATATTTCCACACATTGTGCTTGCATTTTTTTGTTGGGTGGTTTTTGTTGGCTTTTTTTTTTCTGGTTTTATTTCCATCTATAAAGGTGCAAAGCTTCCATCTTTAGGTAGAAAATAGGAGGTCTGAGAGGGATGTTGTTACTGCAGCCTTGGTGAAGAAGAATCTCAAATTTTACCACGAGTGTTATTTTCCTTTCTTCCTGTGCTGAATCTTAAAATCTTTTTTGAATGCTTAGTGCATCTGCTTTATTTCTTTGTTCTTACAATTAAGAATCATCTTTTCCAAGTCCTCCTTCCTCCCCCATTCCCAGTTCTTCATACTGTGCTGTAACTTACTCTGTGGTGATCTCACTAGGGGGATTGTCAAGGTTTTACACATGCCCCTTAAACATGAGTTGACCAACAGGAGATACATAAACTAAATCACTAAAAGAGTTAGGCTACTAAAAGGGCACTTAGACATCTCATTCCAACAACTTTCAGCCACCACCAGGACCCTCAGCTTCTGTTCTACTGCTTCATGTTCCTTTACCTGCTTAGGTTTTTCAGTTTTCAGACCAAGTATTTGTCTGTCTTGATTTTTAAGTTCAAATGAATTTTCAAAGTATGTCTTCTAGAGTGGATCCTACAAAAGGCAATTTAGTGATTAGATGGTTGGGGTTTCCATCTGTCCTCTTCTGAATTCCCACTTGAAGGCCACTCAAAGGTAAACTCTTAGATTCCTGTGCGCTGCTGCTGGATTAGGGGCTTGAACCCTAGACATGTCTCCCCCATCTGAAAGAGTGTGATCACTGTTGCACTTTTGAATATCCTGCCGGAGATTTCTCTTGTTGGAAATGTTCCAGTTGGCATGAATATTCATGGGGCTGGAGAAGGTAAGATTGTATAGCGCAGCAATTGTATCACTCAGCTAGAATATGGGACAGTCACTTTTGAGTCACTCTTCTAACGAATATTTAATTATTTATACATGTTGGAGTAGTTTCAGCAGGAGAAGTTAAGAGCTGTTTCCGCAACATCCTGTAGCCTGGTGGTTAGGTCACTTACTGAAGATGTTGAAATTTTATTTAAAGCTTCTGCCGGATTCCAGTTTAAAGTTCCTCAAATGTCAATTCCTGCATTTGGTATTTGTTATTTCTTGGTCTTCACACATGGTTCATATATTTATGTTTGCTCACATTTAAGCAGTTTCTGTCATTTTGCAAAGCATTTGATTCAGTTACTTTGGTTTAGTTGGACTATCAGGAATGGACCGAATATTTTTATGTTGGTTCAGTCAAAGCTGAAAAAGTGAGTGGAGCTGAAGAGAAGGAGAAGCAAGGAAATCTATCCTCTGACCTGTTTTGGTTTTTTTTTATTAACTGGGAAAAAAGAGGATGAGATCCACAGATTCTGCAGATTTGAAGGACATGAAAGAAGTATTTTGGCCTCTAATGAAGAAGACCAGTGCCTAGAGGAATTTTTTAAAAGTACCTGAGCAATTTAGACATACAATTCCCTTTGGTTATAACCTAATTCCCACCACCTAACCTATTTTGGAGTCCAGTGGGATTTTCAAAAGATTATTTCTGCATATAAACAGAGCTCATGATCCTTTGAGTACTCAGCAAGACCAGAAATAATGAGTTTTCTATCTACAGTTAGTGTTCACTTGGTTTAAACCACTTTGGTTTAAATAATCTGAATGCAAAGTATGATTTCTGGGTTCAGTGTATTTAAGATTGGATTCTTGCATTCATAATTTAAATTTCCAGCCAAATGCGATTTAATTTCTAGAGGAATAAGATAAAATCTAGCAGACTCTTTGCATCCTTCTGCATTTCTAACACAAAAAAATATTTTAAATGGTGCATAGATATATATTAAGATACATAATTTCTCCTCTTCCCTTCCAAAAGCATGTAGGTGAACAATTTATTTCTTGTCAGCAATAATAAAGGCTGTACTGAATTTCATCCAAAAACTGTATTTGGAGCAGCCAACCTCTTGATCATTACACTGGTCATACAGTGTACCCTATCTTTAGGGAAGTAATTAAAGCATTCATGATTTAAGCGTTTTAAATGATTTGGAGAAATCAAATTCTATCTTCAGGTGTTAAAATCAGTTTGCTCTAAGTATCCATGTTTGAAACATTAGTTACTGACACTTCAAATTACCACTCTGCTTATTCACTTTGCCATATTCCTGTTATTTAACAGCAAAATGTATGTTGTTGGAAAATTTGTTAGTTTTAATTTACTAATTCATTTTGTCTAATTTATGATAGAATTGAGGTAAGAAAATTAGCAGGTTCAGAGAAAATGTTAGTATTTGTCGTTTCTTCTTTCTGAACATTTGAGAAAGGAAGATCATATCCTTGGGAGGCTCAGAAGGTTTCATTGGGATAACTGGAACAAAACAAGAAAGTACCTTGGCTTTAGTTAAATGGAGAATTTTGCAGACTATCTTTGGCATATACACATTTAAATGGCTTATTTTTATTAGTCAGCAGTTACATAGAGAGAAAATTGGTCTCACTGGCAGATCTTTGATTCTGACTTCAGTAGGAAATAACACTATTGCTTCTTGAGGGAAGAACCCCCAAACTGATAGTTGTGGCCATGAAAACCTTTATGCTTTGGACTGTTTAAGGACAGGACTAAAAACCCAAACATGCTGTTCAGGTTGTATCCTTCCCCAGACAGGCTGGAGGCTGCCTGGGTTTTTTGCTGTTTTTGGTGTTTTTTTTTTCTCTCACCATTTTCTTTTTTAGTAACATTTATTTAGCTTTCCAAGTTAATGAACTATTAATGAACTGATCTGAGAAATGCTGTTGGTATAATATAAACTATACTAGCCCTAGACAGTGCCTCCTACTAAATTGCATTTTCCCCTTTGCGCAGATTGCGCTGCTGAGGTCAGGTTTGTTGAACTTCCTAATTACCTCAAAACTTTCAAACAAATGATTTCAGCAGGTCTCCTCCCTGTGCTGTTTCACTGATGCAAGGAGGGGCGATGCAGTAACTCTACACCTGTTCCAGCACACGCCTATCAACTTGCTCAACTTCCCCAACGAGTGCCGAGTTGAGCATGAGAACATCCGAGATTGCTTGGGTCTGTAACCACTAGTCCAAATACTTCTGGATGTTCGGATTGGCTTTGTGCTGGGGTGGCTTTAACAGTTAGTGCTCTATAATGGCAGTTGATGACAGCAACTTGTACTCTAGGACTAAGAGTAAACTGCATTCCTATCAGACTCATAAATCAACAAGACGGAGAAGTCTACCACCAGACATCCTGCTAGAAAATGATTTTAAAGGAAAGTTGCAAAGAAATATTAGGAATATAGAGCCTATACATCCCAGACGCCCTAAGAAAAGACCTTCTGTATTTTCAGGTAGGAAATGCTATGTTAATAGCATGTTGCTGCAGTATCTTTTAAATCTTATTGGTCATATTTGAAGGATACAGTGGCTGATTCCAGTCAGAATGTATTCTGTTTTAAAACCTAAGAAAGTTTTCAAAAATAGATTTAATCAAGTACCATTTATGTCAGACATTAGAGTTAAAGTGATGGAACCAAAAAGAGGGACTTCAAATTTATGATTTCATGTTGCTTGCTTGTGGGGATTTTTTGAAAATAATTAGCATTCAAAGAAATCCAGCTGTTTCTCTAGAGCTTTAAACTGTATTTTGTTTAACCCCTATTATAAGCAATGCAATCAGTAGCTGCAGTATAAGCTCTCTTGCTGCTCTAATACTCTATCTTATTGCTTTTCTGGAGGAGAGTGGTTTGGGGATACTCAGACTTCTTCAGTCTAGCTGATTTTTTTTGCGCAGCCAGAAATTAACATCACTAACTAGTCAGATGCATGCTTTGAATTCCTGGCTTGCACTGGAGCCTGTAATGTCTGTAGTTAATAGTTCAGTTTAACTCTCTCATTGTTAAGAAGTAGGAACAAGGTGCAAGAGTGGATTTCAGTCAAGCTAACGGCAAGTCTGGATTATTTTGTTTTTTTAATTATTGTTATTTGAAATATGCCTAAAAATAGGCAACAGATTAGCATGAGGACAAAGGTCATCTTTACTAGGAGGACTTAAAAGGTTTTAGGGGGGAAAAATTCAATACCTGCTCATCCCTACTGAAACCGAATATGCGCTTCTGTGAGGCGATCGGAGAAAGTAAATCCTTGATAGAAACAAAAATACACTGTTTTCTAGATTGAGGTATCTCCCATTTCCAGATGAAAAGGAGGATTTTTAAATTTCTAGGGGGAAATAGTACGATCATACAAATCTTTGAAGAGCTATGAAGTATGCAAAAAAATGTTACTGATTATTTAAATATTACTATTATATTCCTTAAAGACAGCTAAACTTACATGGGTACCTTCTCATGAGCTGTAACATTGCTGAAGGAATGGGAATACAATGTTAAAAGATGACACAGGGCAGCACCGTTTGTGTGGGATTTCAAGCCTGCATTGTACCTTTGTTAAAGTATTTGAAATATTTCAACAGTTTAGGAAATAAAGCTTTTTTCTGCCTTCCTGTTCTACTTCCCTAGCTTAAAAAAATGCAAAAAGCCTTATCAGATCTTAAGTCAGGTGACTCAGACATGCCCAAGGCTCCTGTGCTTCCCAGTGCCTGAACAGGCTCTTCCTGAGGTGATGTAGTCTGTTGGTGACCGTCAAAGTACATTATTTTGGGCAGGATAGACCCTATGTATCTTATTCTCTCAGTTGCTGCTTTTTGTTTTCTACCTACCTTTTCTGATCCTTTATTACTTCTGTGTTTGTTTTTTTTCCTCCTGTAGCTTTTCACTTTTTTCCTGTACATCGAATTTTTTAGTAGGAAAAAACATATTAAATAGCCTTGTGTTTGGTCTCCAACACTCATACTCTGTTGTGCCCACCCAGATTTCGCCTTTATTCTGTGATCTTTCTTTTTTTTAAACACAATTCTTCTTTCTCTCTGTTCTCTTTCCACTCTCCGAGATTACCACACTAGTAGTAATACTCCATCATTTGTGCTGCGTCAGATATGAGCACTTTAATGTAGTTTGTGTATCTGGAATGCAGCCATTACGGTTATGAAATCCACTGTAGCTGTGTTACTGTACACTCAAGGGCACTTAACTCAAAGGTAATGCAAATTGCTTGCTATAAGCAATTGATGGAGCATGATGGAAAGATGGGTGTAGTCTTTCGTTTGGTAGGTCAGCAGTATACATGAGAGAAGCTTTACTTGATTTGCTTTTGAAAACAGGTTAACAAAGTAAGCTTGAAGTCCTCTAGACCATTGTCTTTCATGCTGTAAATGTAGATTAGAATGGAAACAGAGCTGTATCATAGGATCATGGAATGGTTTGGATTGGAAGGGACCTCTAAAGTTCATCTAGTCCAGCCCCTCTGCTGTGGGCAGGGACATCTTCCACTAGATCAGGTTGCTCAAAGTCCCATCCAACCTGACCTTGAACACTTGAGACAGATATGAAATATATATAATGTGAAATATATATATTTATATACTTGCTCTGCAGTCTTTCGGATCACTGTTGAAGCCTTCTGAAGAATGTGCTAATTCATACTTCCTTGTTTCAGCCTCGTCATCTATTAATACAAATATTTTAAGTCGGTATCATTTTGACTCTTCCACCTTCTTCTAATCCCCATATGTCTGCTTAGTCTTTTAATATCACCATCAACCTGTCTTAGTTTTAGGATATGCTTGCAATTTAGTCTGAAGTCAGGTACATCGTTTTCTTTCCTTTTATTCTATCTTAAAGAGCTTAACTAATAAAATAGTGAATAGTGACACATCAGGGCATCTAGGTGCAAGGATATAGCTCAGTTCATACACTGGGACTCTTCTTTCAGACGGTGCAGACTCAGGGAGGCATCTTGGATGCAATTGGCTTGTTTTACCATTTTTTTCTGAACTGTGATAGCTAGAAGCTCACTCTTTAAAAATGAAAGCTGAAACCTGAGAAGAGTGACGCGTCTATCTGTCCTGTCATCATGAAGTTAGTCATTCACATATGCCTAGGCAGGACTATCCAAACAATGTTATTGCTGGGTTCATTCCCACATGGCAAGGGGAGGACAGAAACTATTACCGTGAGGAGAAACCATGGCATTGCCAAAGGGATACACTGCACAAAGATACCTTTTTTCTTCATTCAGCAAAGCACTACATTTCTTCTTGTTCTTTAAATATGAAACGTTTAGAGCTGTTGCGTACTTCAGGGCTTGGTTAATATCAACTGCTGATATCTAAATTTTCATTTCTTGTATTTTATGGTTATGCTTTTTTTTTTTCAGAAAATGATGACACAGGCACAAGTGATCGTAATCAACATTACAGGGCCATTTATTGTCAATAGAGAGGTTCATCAGCTTAATTAGTTAAGTTTGTACAGATCTGCTGACATACCCTCAGCTCAGCATATTATCATAGCTGTAACTGAACCTTACCCTGGAAGGACCATACAAAAAATGAACAGGGTCTTGTTTTAACCTGAAGTTAAACCTGTGACTTGTTAATGTGACAGGAAAGAATTGTAAAAAGACAGAGTGGGCAACAAAGGGGCCTTAAGAGGCCATGTCTTTACAGAGGTACTTAGGAAAGGTAAACTGAACTAACTGAAGGGGCATTCAAATGGATTAGCTAAACATCATTAAACGTCTATGCTGAGTCATATTCAGAAGCACAACAGCCTGAAGAAAATTAGTCTGTATTTATTATTTTTAATCTAGGGAAGTGTAGGGTGAGTTTTTACTCTTACTCCTTTTTGGAAGAAGGCTGCTGATATTGTTGTTCTTTGAGTTTCCTCTTTATACATGGCAGAGATGTGAGATTTTGTCTGGGATTCTTAATTTTCTGAAGAAAGCAGAGTAAGTAATACAAAAATTACAGAGGTTGAAATACTAAAAAAATATAATAGTTAAGTTCTACTTTGAAGCGATTTGTATTGTGAGCTGGGGATGTTTGTTTAAGTAAGTACCATTGAAAATCCACTTCTAGTACTGTTACTAGTATCTTGTGGGATTTTTGTTCTCCATTTTCATATACAGGTAGCCTGTGTTATTGTTGAATAATGCTTGTTGACTGACGTGTCAGTTTTGAAGGACAGAAGGTGAGAAAAATACTTTGGATCTTCTGCCTCTCCCAGGACCAGGCACGCCTCCATTTCATGGCCATATGCCTGTGACTCAGGCATATTCTGTGGGACAACATGTTATCTCTACTTTTACAAAAGCATTGTGGTGTTGCTGTAAGTTAATGTAACGAAGGTCAGCGGTTAACAGTACTTTATGTAGCTACTCCAAGTAAGAATGTAGGTTGCTGGTCTGTGATTTTACAACAGAATAGCTAGTATTCTGTAACAAATTCACTGCTTTTTTTTTCAGTGAAAATATTGTCGCAGTTAGAAGTCTTGAGGCACTCTCTCAAAGCATTTCTGGAGTTCAGACCAGCATACAGTCTAGCAAAGTCACTTTCTAAAATAAGTAAGTTGATTTGACACCATACTTGTGTGAAAATTAAAATACTGAAAATAATAAAAGAAAGAAGGATTTTATATGTAAGAAAATTATTTAAAAGTTATTCAACAGTAATATTAATAAATTATTTAATTTTTCATGAGATGTGGGGATAAAACAGCCAGTATGTATGATTTTTTTTTTTCTTTTGACTGGCTATGTTAATTGGGAAAGACTTGCCAAAATCTAATTACTTTTAATAAGGACACTTAAAACCATGGGTACAGTATGTGTCTTGATTCAAATGAATTATAATCATCTGTGTTCAGTATTTTAATTTAGTGAAGATTTGAATATCCTATCTTCTCTCTGAATAAATTGCATGGTAATAATATATGCTTGTAATCTGCATAGGATAATTTCTGTTCACTGATGGTACCCCTAGTGTCACCCTGCACGTTGAAGTTTGGTAGAATGGCTTGTGGTGGTGCTGCATTTTACAAGTATCACCCACTGACAGCAGAAGGAAAGGCAAGACTGGCTTGCCCCAAAGTTGTTATCTTCCCTTCCTGACTTGAAGAAATTGGCTTGATTTCCCCTTAACACTGTTAGCAAGACCTTCTGCTGATTGACAATGTGGGGGTGGGGGGGAGTGTTGCATTTTTTTATTTGCTGTTCATACTGTAAACTGGCATTAGGTCTCTATGTTACTGTGTTTTATTGAGCCTTATGTTAAGATATGCAATCATACTATAAAATCGATACATTGCTGATTGAGTGTATGTCCACCCATTGATCTGGGTGAGTGACCACTGCTTTACTAATAGAAATTATCAAATTGATAACATCTTGCTTTTCTCTCAGCCTTCTGTATTCTTACGCTCACTTACATATTTCTACATATATTACTTAATATGCTCTTTAGCATTTTAGTTCTTGAATTTTTTTTGTAAAGTGTCACTTTCTTCAGAACGGATGGGTAATGATTCAGAGGAAAGCTCTGGATACTGCATTTTGAAATCTGATGCAATATATGCATGCTGTCAAACTTGTTTTCTTCTTGGGTTCGCTGGTATTTTATGGACTGTGGAGATTGATTTCCTAATGTTCTTGTAGGCAAGTGATGAAGATGCTGCCTCACCTTTACGTTGTATTTGAGACACAAAGGAAGCTCTCTATGTCCATTGGAAAGTAACTTGAACGTTAAGATGAAGGGGAAGATAGGGAGGAAGGTGAGGTTAAGATAGGGAAGGCTCCTTCTGCTTGGGTTTTTGTTTTCCGATTTGTTGTCTGTTTGTTTTAAAAACTGTTTAGTTTTCTCCTGGATTTTGATTGCCACCATCAGTTGTTACAGATGTTAAGACTTCGCTTTAAAGCAAAGACTCCAGTGTTGAAGTGAACAAAATCCATTGTACACACAGTAATATACCTCAAATCTGGTGATGTGTAAGGGTTTATAGACTTCACTGAGCTAAAAGGCCTTGTGAAGCAATTACAGCACTTGCTTCCCTTGATTTCAGCACAAGTTTCTGTGCGTGCTGCTGTAAAAATAGCATGTGAGAAAGAATCTGGTTTAGTAACATGGTTTGCCAATTTGACCCTTTAGCTCTCTGCTATGTCCTATCTAGAGGATAATGATTAAAGTGTAAAGTGAAATCTTAAAACTTGTGCTGAATGCTCGCTTTCTGGGAAACATAACAGGCTCTTTCTTTTGTACATTTATATAATTTTCAAGAAGGAGTATTGACTTAATATTCAACACTGGTTGTATCTACAAAAAAGTATGTTAATGCAAAATGTATTTATTTTAAAAATAGAAAATCACAGTTCTAAGAAACGTTAGCAAAATAGGAAACATACAAAAATGCTTTAAAAGATTTAAGAACAAGCCAGTCACTCTTTACATCAGATGGTAGTAGCCTTAACTACATTTCATGTGCAGTAAATCCATGAAGGTTTCTTGTCATTATTTTTAAGTAAATCTTTCTTTGGCCGTCATGAGACAACGCAATCTTTTATTCTCCTTATGTGATTTAATATGTACCTTAAAGGGCAAAGTCACCATAAAAATATGTGCATCTTTGGCCCATAAAGAATTATTTTTGTGCTAACGGATTGGAAAGATTGTCTATAATAATTTTTTTTCATAGAGTTGAGAAATACTTGTCATTTAATTACATGGAAGACAGACATTACTTCTAAAGTCTTACAGTAGTGCATCTGCTGTAATCAAAAGCTTACCAGCCAAGTAAAATGTTTTAAAAGAATTAGACTTAAAGTTTATCATAATGGCTTTGATTTAAACTTCTTCCTGATGTATATTTTGTTCCTCTTCTAAAGTGCAATCTTCACATAAGATAATGTAGTTAATGACATTGCAGTATGTTCTCTTGACAGTCAGATGGATCTATGGACTGCATATAAATCACTCAAAATATATTTTTGCTATAGTGCTTGTTTACTTGTAGATACTTTTGTAGGCTTGTTGGGTGCATTTGGTAGGTAACTATTTTCTTTTCATATATTTATACTTTACCTGGCCTTACACATTTAATAGGGGCATACCATATCCAAGTTGAATCACCTCATAATCTTGGAATCTCTGAAATAAAAATTCTCAATGTTTCTCCATTTTCATTTTATTGCTGTCTTACTGTACCTGAATTTAAAAAACAACAACAAAAAGTTTAGGATTTTCTGAAAATACTTACTAAATTTCTGTAAGAATTTCAAAAATCAGTATTTTATTAATCTGTTTAAGTTCAGAGACTATTTGCCTGAAGATGGGTGTAGGTAATAAAATCCATATTAATTACAGAAGACTACCTGTTGAAAACCTTCTGAACATAATTAGAATTAGCTGGAAAATTCTTTTGGTACTGCTTCTCATGATGCAAGATGCCCTGATAGTGAAATGAAATCCTTATGGCACTTCTGGTAAACAAGCTGTGAGCAGATAGATACTGAGTTCATATATTTAGGTTTTCATAAAGAACAAATTTCATCAACTGTATCTCTCATGTTATTTTTTTTTGTTGTTACTAATTAAGAGTGGTTAATTTGGAATGTGATTTTAATGAATTTTGGGGAATGGATCTTAAATTAGGAACTTGAGGAGCTCAGGACATTCTTTATTATATTTGAGTTTTCTGGGAAGTTGAAATTGCACAGCACTTCAGAAGATGAGGTCAATTTAAATTCTTCTTGCACTGGATATAGTAATGTCTAGCTACTACACAATGTTGGAATGCAGTTTTATAATCAGATACGATTTTGAAGACCCAACAAATGGCTGTTCATGCTTTTTAATCATATACTTAAGTTGCACTTAAAATGTCTTAAAATAAGACATTTTTCCCATCCATTACTGGAAGACATTACTGTGTCCAGGAAAATTTTTCTGTAGATGAGAAATGTCTATTGTGCGTGATACAATCAAGTGGCTCCTCTTCCAAGGATCTGGCTGTGTAGTAGGGTTTTTGTTTATTTGTTTGCTTTAGAACTGCCTGAGGATATTGCTATGACTTTCTGTGGGGTTTTGCTCTGCGTCTTTGGGGTTATTGTTTCTGCAGTTTCATGGTGGCTGTAATGGCAAGACACTTTAGCTGCAGAACATGTTACTGTGCATCTCAACGCTCACTTTGTTGTGAATTATCTGCTCTTCCTAATTGTTGTGTTTTAACTCCAGTCAGCAACTAAGCACCAGAAAGCCACTCACTCACCTTCCCCCCTGCGGTGGGATGGGGGAGAGAATTGGAAGAAAAAAAGGAAAACCCATGGGTTGAGCTAAAGGTAGTTTAATAGGATAGCAGAGAGAGAGAAAGTAATAATAATAATGACAAAAGAATATACAAAACAAGTGATGCACAATGCAATTGCTCACCACCCACTGACTGATGCCCAGCCCGTACCCAAGCAGCGATCGCTGCCCCCCCAGCCAACTCCCCCCAGTTTCTATACTGAGCATGGTGCCATATGGTGTGGAATAGCCCTTTGGCCAGTCTGGGTCAGCTGTCCTGGCTGTGCCCCCTCCCAGCTCCCTGTGCCCCTGGCAGAGCACGGGAAGCTGAAAAGTCCTTGACTAGTGTAAGCACTGCTTAGCAACAACTAAAACATCAGTGTGTTATCAGCATTGTTCTCATACTACATCCAAAACAAGCACTATAGCAGCTACTAGGAAAAAAATTAACTCTATCCCAGCTGAAACTAGGACACTAATTGTGATGCAAACAATAAAGGGTTGGCAAAATAATTTTTAGTTATAACATTTAGTCTGCTTATTGGTAAGGAAAGGGGCAGTCAACCAGTGTCATCTTTCTTCTTGTCACCTCAGTTGTCCTGTATTTCCTACTTTGTTTAGGATCTTTAAACTAGTCAATCTCTTTCCAGCCTGTCTGTTCTCTCCTGTTCCTTGTATGCAACTCAGAGAAATGCCTCTCTAGCAAAGCTGCTCCACTTCCTCCCAATTTTGCCTGGACCAACCTGCAGCCTCCCCTAATAATTCTTGGGTGCACTTCAGAAGAGATGAGGAATTGAGAGAGAGTTGGATGTTGCTACCAGCATTTAGATAATGTTTTGCTGTATGCTTGTAGGCTGTTTTGTGCCATCTGGCCTCAAGGCCAGAGAACAGGCCCATGGATTAATACAGGCATGGCTTTCGTGGTCTAACGTAGTTGAATCACCAGTCTGTCCAGCATGACATAACTTTAATCACTATCAAAGTCATTAAAACTCAGTACCAGTTTGTTCAATGAGTCACCTTAAAGTACTTCTAAGAGAACTTTAGATTAATCATGGACAGTTATTGATTCCAGTATGGAGAATCATTCAAGCATTAGATTTCCACTAGATGCTGAGGCTCCACTCTGAAGTAAAAAGTATAATCTGCAGCAGACGTTTTACCGTCACACAGAGATGTCAGGGCAAAGAAGGATGACAAGAAAAGCAGAATACCAGAAACTAAATTAAGCTCACAACATGGAATTTCAGGGTCTGAAATCTATTTCATTTTCTGCCGAGCAGATTAAGGATAAACAAAGCATATGTGTACAAGTCCAATTCTAAATCCATTCTGGAACTAGAAAATCAGCAGTTCTCTCTTTAGAAGCTAGTAATAATGTAATTCAAGTTTAGACTTGTCATACTAAATGTTATTGGACTCTTAAATAACAGTAGTGTTACCATTTGTCCTTTATCTGGTTCCAGGATTAACAATACTTCTGCACAATCTATTGTTATATTTTGATTCCTCTGACTTGAAAGCCCATCCTGAAAGAGGTCTCAGTGACTGTGTAAACTTCACTCAGCAGCAAGAAGAATGATGGTGATGGAGATGGAAAAGGCCAAGGCAGTCAATGCCGCCTTTGCCTCAGTCTTTGCCTTCAGGAGGCGTTCAGGAATCCCAGGTCCCAGAGAGCAGTAAGAAGGCCCAAACTAAGGCAAACTTACCCTTGGTACAGGAATAACAGGTTAGGGAACATTTTAAACAAACTGGACAGACATGAGTCCATGGGGTGCAACTGCAAGTGCTGAGGAAGCTGGTGGACGTCACTGTCAGGCCAGTCCCGATAGTCTTTGAAAGCTCATGGCAACTGAGGGAGGTTCCTGAGGACTGGAGGAGAGCCAATGTGACTCCTTTCTTCAAGAAGGGCCAGAAGGAGGACCCAGGGAACTACTAGCCAGTCACCCTCACCATAATCCCTGGGAAAGTGATGGAGCAAATAATCCAATAACCCATTTCCAAACATAAGAGAAGTAGATGACTGGGAGCAGTCAGCATGTTTGTGTGAAGGGGACATCATGCATTACTAACTGGATAGCCTTCTAAAACAAGATAACTGGCTTGGTGGATGGTGGGAGAGCAAAGGATTCTGTTTACCTTGACTTTAGAAAGGCTTTTGACAGTATATCCTGCAACATCCTCATAGACAAAATGATGAAATACAAACTAGATGAATTGACAGTGAGATGGGTTGAAAACTGAGCTGCCAGGATGACTGGGTTGTGATTAGCAGCACGAAGCCTAGCCGTAGGTCAGTCACTAACAGTGCAGCCCAGGGTTTGATACTGGGGCCAGTACTGTTTACAGGAATCTCATGGAGCTCAACAAAAGGAAAACTCAAGTTAATACGATTTTACCACGGTTTTATTCAATATTTCCCCTACTACTATCACAAATACTTTGGTTCATTATCCCCTCTGTATTACTGAAAATCATACCAATTCTCTTACTCTACTTTCCAAGATTATTATAATGGTTTAGGCATTTCCTGATTCTTCTTTTTATTGGCAGTCTTCCCCACTAAATATTAACAGAAAGTATTATCTACTTTTTTTTTTTTTTACTTTTTGTGAAAGATAAATCATAAAACCATCAAGCAATCCTACAGAGCTACATTACACTTCATTGTGTGTTGCATATAGGCAATGCCTGTTCCAGAAGTTGCAGACAGCTTGTTTTCCTGATCTTCTTTGCTTTCCTCCACTCCTGAACAGCAGAAGGAACTTCACATGCAGTAGCATTGCTCCATTCTCACAGTAGCGCTCTAGAAGGAACAGGTGCAATTCCTTCAAAAGATTTATCGTCCTTTTTATTAGGTGGTTTCAGATTTTCACTTTGACCCTGATTTTAGGTATAGGTGGCTAAATTTAGTATTTAAAGCAGTTTTTAGGGGAATTAATAGTCTATATTTATAAATAGAAATAAATAGATTGTAAGTAACTTCTCACAGGCATTCTGGCATGTTAAGTACACAGGGTAGCATCCTTCCTTCCCCTTATTGTTAAAAAAAGCCCCAGCACATCCCTCATCTTATATCCCCATCCATTCATGCTTAGCAGAATGCTGGGAAACATTAAAATACAAAATGTTATATGCATAGTATTTACTCCACAGCTTAAATGACAGACAGTCATATGTTAACGACAAATGGGACCTCTAACAGTATTCTGGTGCAATGGTGTATCATCAGTTGGCTTCTAGTGAAGTTTTCCCCAGAACTGAAGGGATGGCCCTGTCATCTTTCATTTTAGAGCATCTCCTTTTAAGAGCAACTCTAGAAGAAATGATTGCCATAGATGGTGTTCTCCATTTGACTATAGTGAATCTGTGTAATACATGCACAATATGTACAAGAGCAAAATATGTCCCTGTAGTGAAGACACCTGCTAAGTTTGAGAAGACACCAAGACATTGCAGTCTAGAATGACCTTTCAAAGAGTTGGGGGTTTTGTCTGTTTGAAGGCTTTACTGTTTTGTGAAAGGCAAAATAAAATTTCTTTCAGACTTTTTGTGGATGATCTTAATGCAAACAAGCCATTGTAGTGAATGGACTTCAATCCAGTTGGCAACCAGTCACAAGCAGTGTTTCCCAGGGCTCAGTTCTGGGGCCAGTCTTGTTTAATATCTTTATCAATGATCTGGATGAGGGGATTGAGTGCACCCTCAGTAAGTCTGCAGATGACACCAAGTTGGGCAGGAGTGTCGATCTGCTCAAGGGTAGGAAGGCTCTGCAGAGGGATCTGGACAGGCTGGATCAATGGGCCGAGGTCCATTGTATGAGGTTTAACAAGGCCAGGTGCCAGGTCCTGCACTTGGGTCANAAAAGGGAATAAAATTAGTTATGTGTATTGAGAATAGGAATGACACGTTCATTTAACTATCGTCAGTTCAAATTAATATTCTGTACCATGCTCAGCGCTATTTCTTTGCATTGATCAGGTGCTAAATGCACATTTTTTCATTTCATGTATTATAAGTATTCTTCTTTGTAAAGGATTTGGATTGTTCAGTATTTAAGATGAATTTGAAAGGAGACAGTTGCTGCACAGAAGCTCCTTTCCATATCCTCACAGAAACACATTAAAAGGCAATAATATGGATGTGCATATATACTGATAAGTAAAATACATCTCAGATGTTTAATTCATGGTTGTTTTTTTTTTGTTTTTTTTTTTTTAAGATCACCATACTTTCTATTCAGCAGTCTGAATTCACTTAAGGTACAGATTGCCAGTTGTGTGTCCATGGGCACAGCTACACTGAAGAACTGATTATAGAGCGTCTTTTGGCTAGGTACGCTCATTTTTTCTCTGGAAATGACCCTCCTCTCTTCTACATTTCATTAGCCAGGTTCTGCCTGCTGGCAGAGCAAGTCTGTGTGGGCTGCTCTGCCACCAGTGTTTATCCCAGGGAAGAAAGCTGCACCAAAACCCTGTAAATTTGCATTTATATTCCCATACCCGAGAACTGTAATGAGTGGATTTTCTTTTAAGATTGTCTGTGTATTTTGTGAGTAAGATTTCTTTAATTTTGTCTTTATGCTATTTTCAATCTGGTTTTCTTTGTGTCATGTATGGCATAGGCAACGTAGGGTTCTATACCAGCTTAATATTGTAGTCTGCTGATGAAACATCACAGAAATAAATATGAGTTGCAGTAGTTGCTTTTTAATAATAGCATACAGCCTGTTGTCCACATAGATTGTTGTCTTAGATTAATTATTTTGATCTGATTATATATTACTGAGAACTAGTAGTGTTGCATATGTAAGTATATGTGAAATGCTGTTTGTGTCTAATAGGCTAGTGCTGACTCCGTAACTACTTGTTGTAGCATTCTCTAATAGTTTTGCCTGGATCTAGCATTATCTGTAATAGCTCTGCCAGAAGGTTTTTCTGTTTTTTCTGGCTACTCTGAATTACCATATGTGGACGAGAAATAAAGACATTCTCTGGCCTGACCTACACAAGAGATCAGACTGATTACCACTGTCCATTCTGGCTTTTAAAATCTTCAAGCTCATTGTCTGGCCATGCTTCTTGCAATTAGACCTGGAATTTATCTGTTCCTGCAACAGCCAAAGTTTACTAATGGCTCAGCCAGAAAAGTGTCTCAGAAGAATGTTCTTACTATAAAATGCAGTGCCTGTTACAGGTGTTTGTAAATGCGTATGACCAGTTGGAAAAGCTATTTAACCACGTAATACCTATGAAAAATATGTCTTTGATTTTTTTAAACATTTTTTTTTCTATTTAGAAACATTATTTTCCTTTGCTTCTGTTCCCCACCTAAACACTCATGACTATAGTGATCATGTGCCTCTTTGGGCAGACTCATAACCTTATTCATCAACTGAAGTTAACACTGTAGCCCCAACCGTATTCCCAAAAACACACACACACCCCGCCCAAATAAAATTTCTGCTCCTAACTAGTGCCACCATAAGGAGACCTGATGGAAATTATGGGGGAATGGGAGAGGATGGAAGAACTTCACAGCTTTTCCATCAGTATTAGCTGGAAAAGTATTAGCTTAAGCAAACATGAAAACACACCCTGGGTCAAATCTGGTATTATCAGAAGAGGAAGAAGTATCCTTATATTATTGGAGAAGCTTCCCTTTTAGAAAGGATTCTGTCTGGGCTGATGCTATGTTTTTAGTTCACTGAATTAGTCAGTAGCTAGCGATGACCTCCCTTGATCTGCGGAAGAGTTCAGGCAAGGTTCGTGCATTAGTGCCCTGTGTGAGTCGGGAGGATATGGTGTCACTAAGCCCCAGTACTTGACCAAGCATAAGCTCAAGTTCCACATCCAGAGCTGCAGCCCAGTGCTTCTTGTAGCTCCACTGCAAGATTTCAAAGCAGGAGAATCCCAGTTGTTATTTTTTATGATCACCATTCTCTTTTGAATTAGATTGCTATACAAGTTAACTGGGTTTTCTCCAAATCTAAGCATCATATTGAAATACTGGAATAAAAGTATTCTGTGTCAGTGGATTGTTTTCAGTTTTATGATGTCCTTTATTTTAGATTTCGTTTCACAGCTGACAAGCTAGTCCAGAGATGAAAAAGAAAGAACCTGTTTTCCTCTTCTGACCTGGTGAAAGAAAAAACATGGGAGAGGATGAGATCTACTCATTTTAATAACTTTAAAAAAAATAGTTTAGATTTTCAAAGCCTTTAATGATGTGGTGGACAAACAAGTACTAGGAGTTTGCTACTTAACCAGATTAAGAAAATAATAATCTACAAAGCAACTGTTAGATATTTCAGGAGCTAAATACCTTTGAAAATCTAGCCCGTGGTGACTCAAAAACATTAATCATTTTAAGTGTAGTTAAAGTAACTATAATGACTACTTGTTTTACTAGGAAATAATTCAATTTTAAATGTGACGTATCTTTTTGTGCTTTCTTCCTTGAGTACTAAGCCCAAAATAGTGGTTTTTCTTTTAGTTAATAAAAAGCAGATTGTAAGTTTTGTTTTGTACATTTTTTCACTAAATTGCAATTTCCATTCAAATATGGCATGAGAGAAACCTTGAGTAACATTACCCTCTGAAACAGGAAGAAGAACATTTGCCTTTTTTGAACATAAGCAGGATGTTGTCTGAGACCTCCTAGCTCTTCAGAAAACCAAGATGTTTTTTAGGTTAGCAGGAAGGGATGGACTCTGAAGGATATAAAAGACACATTTACAAAGACTGCACGTATATTTAACTTGGCCTCTGTGAGGACACTGGTGCTTCTGTAGAGAAGCAGCAAGCTGGAGGATGCTGGGGCTCTATTACTGTGCCCAGATGGAAGAGTTGCTGTTGCAAAACCTTCACCACAGCAAGGGAGAGCTCTTGCACAAGTGCTTATCAGTTAAAAAGTACTGTGGTGGTGGTGGAGGGGCAGGGGGAACCAGCAAAGAAAAACTCTGTCTCTGAAATTGAGATCTTTCCCGTTTCTTCACAGGCAAAACAATACATTCATATAGATAATGTTTTAATTTTAAAAAAATTGCTTCCCTATACTTTAAAAAATATAGAAAAGATTTTGCAAGTCAGAACAAGTGCTCTTATGTAAGACCAATGAGGTTTTTTTATTTGAACCAAAGTGTTACCTCCCATCTAGCCAGCATCTAAGCGTGCTGTTGTGCAAGTAAGGGTATTACATAGTCAATTCCTTATGCTGTGGCTCACCAGTGCTTGCCTAGGAGAGTTAGACAGAAAGGGATTTCAAAACTACATAAAACAAGACACTTTCCCTTTAACAACTCGTTAGGATTGAGATGGTTTATTGGCATCAATTCTTTGAAGAACAGAGAAAATAATTTTGAGTAGTAACAGGAGAGCGCTAAGGCAGAAGCTGTAACCAAAGGATTGTCTGCACATGAGGAGGAATGTGAGGGAAGAACAACCATGAGAAACAGAAAATTTGCTATCAAATCATATGGCCTGATTTTTCCTGACACTATCTCACTGCAGTCATTTATATAAAATTGCTGTAAAACAGCGAGGGGTTTGAGTCATGAAGATTTTTGCTGATAGCTATTTATGTTTACTTTGGATATATATTTGCAAAAGGATGAAGGGCATGGTAATTGACAGCCTAGCTATTAAAGGCATCAAATGAGCTAAGAAGTGTATGTTCATGTGCATGCTCCGTTTATAAACTTCAGTTAGGGAAAGAATTTTATTTTTTTTTTTATCTACCACCTGGCATGACTTCTGAGGTAATCCTGATTTTTGAAGCATTACCTTGAGACAAAAAAGTTTTAGAAGTTGTAAATGTTATCCAGCTGAGTCATTAGGTCCCTGGTCTAACTGGAGGTAGCGCTAGTCTGAGCTACCTGAACCTGAACTTTGGATCTTTCTGTTAGCCCATGTGAGTAAAATGAGAAAAAAGCTCCTTATCTCGTAATGTGCCAGGACGCCAGGTATGCCAAGCACTTCACTCACAGCAAGGGCCTGAGTCCTCTGAGGGATGTACAGTCTTGTTTGAGACGGTATGTGGCAGTATGTGTCAGGGAACTGGGGAAAGTTGATGCAGTGATACATACAATTTGATACTTTTTCATCATTTGAAAGAGAGGTAAAAACTGTTGTTAGTTATCTAAGGTCAGCTAAGATTGACGGCGCTCAGTTTCCCTGTTTCAGCCAGGTAAATCTTATGCAGGTGTTGCAAGAGGTAGCATTTTTTGGAGTAATTCAGAGTGAACGCTGTATGTGTAAGACCATTCCGAGGGAACTGTGGAGGTATTGATGTTACACGGGCAAGTGTGGGCCAGCTCAGACCCAATGCCTGACTGGTGTCTCTGATAGCCTCTGGCTATCAGGCCTCTCTCTGATAGCAGGCACCTGATAGGAAGGTGTAGGAGGCAGCAAACGCAGTATGATCCCATGTCCATCTCATCTTGATCTGTAGTAGATGGAATTTTGGTTAAAACCCTTCCAACACGTTTATTCTCATTTAATGAGAGAAGTAAAAAATCAACTTTTCTTCTAAGGCTGGCGTTGCTAGCGGAGCAAAGGGACATAAGCAGAAGGGTATCTTTCTACAGAGTAATGAAAACACAGAGGTGTGAGCATCCAAATAGGTCAGCCAGAAAGGAAGAAGTGTTAATAATTAAAGACAAAACTAGAGAATGGAAAGGAAAGTTTAAAAAAAGAACAAGTAAGCAAGTAGCTTATCACAAGAGCATCTTATTTAAAGACAGGGAAAGCTTTAAGAACTTCAGTGGCAGAATTAAGAGAAAGAAAATATATTGGTAAATGTATTTGAGATTCAGGAAAACATTTGTGTGAAAAATCACACTGCAAGAAATGCATACATTGAGATAAGAACTGAGAGGTGGACTGGTATTTGAGAGCACGTTGGAGCTACTGCACTGAAAATTCCTCCTCCTAATTAGATAATCAATGAAAACATACACATGCAGCATGTTACAGGGAGGTATCTTTGTGGAAAATTAGTATTTTGAACATGTCATTCTACAAGGGAGACAAAATCAGGAAAGCTGAAGAATGTGATGTGGTTTGTGTTTGGGTCAGGGATGCCATGGTTTTGGCATCAGCTCATCACTCCAAGTGGGTACAACCCCCTCCTTGTCTGCCTCCCTCGGCTTCCCATCACATCTCGGGCACCTCTCTGAAGAGTCAGGAGCTTTTCCTTTTCCAAGACAGGTTCCTAGCTGGCTGCCTCCTGCATGCCTGGGGAGGGAGGGGAGAAGGGGTTTGCCCTGGCTCCATGGCCCTGGGAGAAGAGGAGGAAATCTGTGCCTGAACCTCAGGGTGTGCCTGCTAATGGTGAGCACGAGGATGAGGAGAAGAAAAGCTGAGAAGTCTTACAATCTCAGATATAGTAACATGCAGTAATTGTTAGCCATCCCTAGATGCTTTAAGCAACCTGATCTAGTGAAAGATGTCCCTGCCCATGGCAGGGGGTTGGACTAGATGATCTTCAAAGGTTCCTTCCAACCCAAACCATTCTATGATTCTAGGACTATCTAGTGATGGGCATGCTCCAACCCTTCCCCTTCCCGGCTTCCACTTCTCTGCCGTCCCACAGAGCTTGCTGTGAGGAAGGTAGAATAGATACAACTACAGGGTCCTGATTACAGCCCTAAATTTTTGAGTATTTGGGGGTTCGATCTGTGCATTGTATAATGAAATTTTGTAACGAGGAAAAGAGGGATAGCCACAACCCCTGCATTCCCTCTGTCCTAGACTCTGTGTGACCTAGTACCAATCTCTTGGGCATGTTACCTACTGCAAATTATACTTTGG